>ML120366.1:245517-550236 GCA_003788595.2 Choiromyces venosus 120613-1
TGGAAATTTGAAATTCACAATTTGAAATTTTACCCCGCAGTAATTTCAAATTGCAATTTGAGATGCCCAAAATTTGAAATTGTGGCGAGCCAATCACCCCCTTAGAGAACATCGCCAGGAAATCCTGCGCCTTTTCTATTTTTGCAATCACAGATCTCAGCTGAGTAGACTGTCCATTACAGTTCACTCATACTTTGTGGTCAGGGAAGTATAGGCTGTTCTTCTGGCAGTCTATCATTGTTCCAAGTTTGACAAGGTCATCCATACTTAGTAGGACATCATAATCTGAAACTAGGGTAACCATCATCTTGATTCTCAGTATTTTCATCTTCTCTATCTGAATATCAACGGTACTATTGTAATTGCTGCTTGATCGTGACCCCTTGATGGCCATTTTTAAGGTGACAGGGTATATTTGAAGCTGGTAAGGGATGTTATGTGTAGTGACAAGCTGGTTGCTTATCAAGCTTCCACTGATGGTTCCTGTATCAGCTAGAACTCTTGCTTGTTTGCTATTTACTAGCATATCGAATTTGAGAGCTAGGAAGGGTGTGCCAGGATGATTGGGTATTCCAACAGTAGTCTTGTAGGTCCTTATGGTATCTTGTCTATCTACCTCCTGTATTGAGTGACTCTCTAGTTCATTTTCCTCATCACTACTGTTAGTATTATCCACTGTAATCCTGACATAGTTGGTTATGACTTCTTTCTTTGGGCATTCATTTGCCATATCCCCACCTTCTCCACAGTAGAAGCAGGCTCCGTCCTTTTTCCATCGCTCCATTTCCTTCTTGCTGGGTTTCTTGTTCTTTGCATAGGTTGTCTTCTTCACTAGTGCTGTACCTTTTCTAGCTGCTTTGCTGTTCAACTCTTGTGCAGGTTGATAATCTTTTTTTTCTTTGTTTGACCTGTTGGTGAAGGGATTGCTGCTACTGTCATAGCCAGCAGTTTTGTATATAGTTGCATCATACCTTTCTGCAATTTGCACCATCTGAGTTCATGTCTCTGTTCCCTGGATCTGTGGTTCAACATTTCTTCTGAGGTGAGAATTTATTACATCTAGGAACTGCTGCCTTTGTGTGTAATCTGAGATGGATTCTCTAGGAAGGGTAGCTCTTAGGTCTTCTAGTTCTCCAGCAAGCTTCGATATCCTTGCTAGTTTTCCTCCTGTAGTTTGCGATACCTTTTGCTATTGCTGGTATAGGTCATCTGTATTGGTAGATGCTTCAAAGAGCTGCTTGAATTGATTTCGAAAGGTCTCAAGGTTGTGTGTATCTTCATACTCATCGAGTAGCAACATGTATGCATTGTGCACTCGCTTCTCAGTACAGGCTCCATAGTAATCAATTATATCCTCTGTATCATCATCGATGCCATACTTTGGGAGGTACTTCTTTACTTCTCTGAGCCATTTCTTGAGTCCATTGCATTTCAGGTCATCTCCTTGACCATTGAACTTCCATGGTTAAGGGAATTTGATCTTTGCTCTTTGTGGCATATCATCAGCAGGTCTTTGTACTGCATCGCCCATTCCTCCTCCTCCTGGTTGTGATGCTGGGTCTCCCAGGGGTCTTGAAACTTCTAGTTGCTTGCCTATACCTTGGGGTGTTTTGGGTTTGGCTAGTTTGGTTGGAGATTCTGGGAATGCTCCTAGAGGTGGTGTTTGCTATCTGGATGCTGATTGACTTACTGCTTAGCTTGCAGTCTGAGATTGAACTCTACTTGTGAAGACTGTTCCCAATAGGCTTCTGGATCTGTGTATGGTTTCTGGACTGTGGCCTCTTGCTGCTCACTGGAGCATCTGTTGTACTGTGAGGTTCTCCTCGCAGTTAGAGTCAAGGTCTTTTAGTTGTAAGGCACTTCCAGTTTGTGCTAAAGCTTCAGTTTTTGAGTCTGAGTTACTGTCAGTTGCTAAAGGGTTCTGAGAGAACCCTAACCTGTGTGGCAGTCTGGATATCATTCTAGACAGGGTCCTTTGATGACCACCTTGTTCTGAAATTGTGAATGTAGAACTTGAGCCAGGAGTGTCTTTCCCTGCTACTCCTGCTTCTAACTAGTTATCAAGATCTAGGAAGGTTCATCAATCTTATCTGATATTCTCATTGCTGAGAACCTGTGAGTACCTGCAGAGGTTTAACTTACCTGCTGAGGCGAAAGAAATGTAAGAGGTGGTAACCTGTATAAACTAATACAATAGGCATCGGTGTTAGGTCAGCTAGCATTCAATTCCTAAGGGAGACTAGAGAGGTAAAGACAAGAAGATCTTAGAAGAAGCAAAGAGGAAAAGGTGTAAGAGAATTGCCATTCAAACAAGAATATTTCTTATCTAGATTCTGTCTGAAGTCTGGAATTTCCTGCTAGTCAGGAAGCCAGTCTTAAATATATGATTTCTTCCACCCAAAGTAGATGTTCCTGAAAACCTGCAACTACTGTCATTACCGATAGGTGCACAATACCGGAATCTTGTGATCCTACTGGAATCCTAAATGCTCAAGGCAACCCTTCACCCAAGCCTCATCTGTACTACTAGTATACATGACTATTCTTTCCCTTGGAATCCCTAGGGGAAAACTTTGCTTGTACAAAAGCATAACTAATACAAACATAACAAGGTACTGGAATCCTAATGATGCCAGTAGTGAAATAATCAATCAATCAACATAAGCAAGAACAAGTGGAATAACATAACAAGGAAAATATAAGCGTAACCTGTATACAGTTGCCAGAATATGTATACATGTTACACTTTACAGTATACAATAATTAGCAATCTGATTGTAATTTGGGAGCAGTTTGGCCTCAGTTTCTGTGATGATATTGCTAATAAAATTCAGATGGGAAGAGTTCTGGTACCTCTCAATTATGTCCTGATGAACAACAACTCTTACAAGATTACAGACTGTTTCTACTCCAGGAGCTTCTTGGGGAGTTCACCACTCACCTTGTGCATTATGGTTTACCTGAGTCACAGTTTGACTGATTGAGAAATATACAACATTTGAGACAGGCAAATGCCTTTATTGCAGAAGAAATAGACCATGATATTGATGAACAGCAATCATTGACTACTAGAATGAAGGAAAACCTAAATGTCGAAAGGTTAGATTGCTTCAATACTATTATGAATGCAGTTAGAATGCAAGAGGAAGATTGGCAAACACACTCTCATGAAGGACATGCATATATCCTCTATGGGACTCCAGGTACAGGCAAGATGTTCCTATATAATTGTCTATGTAGTAAGTTCTATGGTTAGGGAAAGATTGTACTATGTATTGCATCATCTGGAATAGTGGCACAACTATTACTGGAGGAAGAACAGCTCATTCACAGTGCAAAATTGCATTAATCAACAACATCAATAGTGTTGCAATATATTTGGGCACTTGAATTTAGCTAAGCTAATCCAATGAACTATATTAATCATATGGGACAAGGTCCCAATACAACATAACACCTGTTCTGAAAGTGTGAATCACACCTTAAACAATATTTAGAGAGTACCTGACTGGTCATCATTTGGTGGAATCCCAACCATTCTTGGAGGGGACTTTGCTCAAATTCTGACTGTTATTTGCAGAGGATCCCACATGACTACCATAATAGCTTGCATACAACATGAAGAAACCTAAAGATGATAAAGCTGGTTAAAAATATGTGTATAGTTACCAATACATCAAATTTGCAGTTTCTGGAATTCTTAAATGGATTGGTGGTTAACACTTTAAATTATGGAAAGATCTCTATTCCACACTATATTCATCATGTTTCTGTGGTCAATAAATTTTGTGAATTGGTGTACCCACTGATGCTTCTTGCCAATGCAGCTTCTGATCATAGTTTCTTTTCAGGCGAAGCTGTTCTGACTTACAAGCATGAAACCCTCAATGAGTTTAATGAGATTCTACTTACAAAAATGCCTGGTATCAAATCAGCTCCCCAAGCAGTTAATTCAGTTGAAATGAGAAGAGATGCAGAGTGAGCAGATCAAATATTTGCTGTTGAGTACCTACAGAGTATTGATTTGCCTTCAAATCCACCTTCATATTTAAAGCTCAAGATAGGTGCTCCCGGGATCCTGATTTAAAATCTTAGCACAAAACATAGTATATGTAATGGGACAAGAACGTGAGTTGTTGAAAATAGATACAACTGTATCAAAGTTGCCATACTTAATGGAAGGTGGGATGAAGAGATTCAACTACTTGTCGAATCAAGCTTACTACAAATGATCAAGACCTACCCTTTATTCTGAAGAGAAAGCGGTTTTCTGTCTACTTATGTTTTGGTATGACAGTAAATAAGTCTCAGGGGCAATTGTTAACCCATGTTGGTGTTGTCCTGAGGTCTAATGCATTCACTCATGTTCAACTATATGTGGCACTATCTCAAGTCACATCTTTATCTGGCCTGACTCTTCTGACATTTGGCGAACTGCCAGCAGCCACTGACAATATTGTTTTTCCTGAAGTTCATTTATAAGTATCTTCTGTCTCTTAAGGTATTATCTGTTCTCTCCTCTAACCTATAGGTAACAGAAAATATGCAATTTTTTGTATTATTAATTTGTTTTAACTCTTGTGATAATAGTTCAAATAGGTTTCTAGGCATTAGTCTCTCACTACTACCTACTCAAAACATCCTAGGATGTGCAGTCCTATTCTTACTATAACCTATATTATCAATCCTGTTTTCTATGTTTGTGTACTTTTGTTTTCTTTAAAAGTATCTGCAATAGTATTTTCCTTTTTTTCTTTTTTGATTTTTATTTCTCTGCTCCTATTGTCATGTTTTGTAACTTTTTTCTTTTTTTTTTGAAAAATATATTCAACCTGATTAAATATGATATCACTTTGCCAACCCAGGTTTCTTACCATGCCTAATGATATAATTACAAACAATGTTTGGAATAATACCCCAAGGTCTCATGGGGACCCATGCAAGTATCTTGTATAGTACTCCATAATTTTCTATGGGATTTTGAAAGTGATGAGAAATAGGTACAAAATTGCAATGAGTAGGAACTTGAGGAAAGGCATAATGTGGAAGAAGATGAGAGTATGAGTATTGTGGCTGAATGTCAAGCTGGAACAGAATGGAGAAATCAAATCTGTGAATATTCTTTTTTTAAATAATAAATATATATATATTGATAACTAAAGTATTATTAACAGTAATAATAATTAAAAAAAAAAAAAAAACAAAAGAATGAAAGAAACAAAGAAACTAAAAGACCAAATCAATAAATAAAAATAATAAAGAATATATTGATAAAATAAGTGGAAAACTCTCAGAATACCCACTTAGATAGGGACAAGAGCCTAATGTACCACACACAACTACAATGTACTCTAAAACTAAGAAATGAGGTGTTTCTTTCCTTGCCTTTGATAGTGATATCTTATGTTTACAGTTGCAACCTATTTTTCTGGACCTCACTCCACCAGATTATTTTTGGTACTGAAAGAACCAAAACCAGTTTGGATGTACAAGCTAAAATAATAGAGAAGGTTCACTTCTCTAAGAGGAAACAAACACAGAAAGGGAAATTCTCAGTCGAAGGGTGAAAAGATTCTACCAGGAGTGGGCAAAATGCTGCTCCCACCACTGGAAGTCAAATGGTCATCCATGGAAAAACAGATTCTTTGAAGGGGATCACACTCAAGAAGGAAAAGAAAATATAGTAGGAAAGAGGAAACAAAAATAAATTCATGTTCATTGATGCTATCTCCACTGTCCATGTTCTTGTCCTGTTGTCCTCTCCCTCATGTAAACACTAGAAGTAGTCATCTCTTATAAAGGCTTCTACCACACAACAACCCACAAATACTAAACACAGTCCCACCAATAAAAACCTAGCCACAATTTCCTAGGTCCATGAAGTAAATACTAACTTTTCCGCTACTACTTGTGCCAAGGTTGCGGTGTTCGGCTGCAACCCCCACATGTTTGCAGGCTCACAACCAGGGGCACTCTAAAGAGTGCCTGACAGCTCAACAGAGCTTTGTAGCTTACTATTGTAACTTTGTGGCTCAATACAACTTTGTGGCTTGATAGGACTTTCATGTTTAATATCACTATAAGGCTTAATACAACTTTGTAGCTAAATATATTCAGAGTTTAAGTATAGTATTCTATTTTATATCAAATTCTGCAACCTTGAATGTTGCTTAATCCCCATCATGATCAGCCTAGATATTTTCTTTTCATGTACTCGTGCCAAATGACTTCCTTTTGCCTGTTCCTTTATTTCACCAAGGAAAGGTTTATGCTCTGCTCACATATCCCGTTTCTTTGCATTTTGTGCCTTATGGAACTGCTGTTCTATCTTTTCAACCTCAACATCCTCCCTCCTTTTCAACATATCAGGTGCCTCAGAAGAATATAAAACTCTACCTCTTTGTATTTGCTTTCGGCTTTCAGTTCTCCTCCTTGTATTCCTGGCTTGGTCTGCACCTCGGGTATTTTCCAAGTATTCCATTGTTAATGTACCTGATTGGGCTAAGGCCAACCCACCTTGTAGTATAAGCTTAAGACTTTCCTGGAATTCTGGTGACAGATCCTTTGCATCACACTGTAATTCATCAACCTGGGTCTTAAGGCTTGACATTGTAAGTGGAATACTGAATGTAGATCAAGATGGTAGTGTTGCAAGTTGGCCAGTTATAGGAGCAGCTTCATGAAGCTTTGAAATAACATCAGGATTGTATGGAATAAGCTCCATAGCCCTGAAAGCAGATCTGATAGTTGATGGCTTGAAAGTTTGGTGATGTATTGAATCGATCTTATCCAGGAACTCACATTTGTTGAAGTCTCCACATCCTATTCAAGTTGCTGCTTCTATAGCCTCAGTATGATAATGCTTGTATGGTTGAAATACAAGCCCATCCAATGGCTGAAGAAGATAGCTTGAATGAGGAGGCAGGTAGAAAACAATAATCTTATGCTCATCACAATAGTCAAGAAATTGTTTTGTATTATGTGAGCCAAAACCATCCAGGAGTAACAGTCGATAAGCTCCCACCTCTCGTTTTGCTAAGAACCATTCAAAATGAATAAGACAGTTTATTGTCAACTCATCATTATTGTAGCCAGTTTGTGATGTCGCAACAAGGTAATCATCTGTTATACTAGTGGTTGTATACTAGAGCTCTTGGTGGATAATGCCAGGGACAATAATCATTGTAGGTAATACTGCCCCATCACCACTGATTGTTTTACAAACAGTGATGAGCTCTCAATTGGTTGAAGTAGCCAAGTAAGCTTGCCAATTTGGATCTCGAGTAATGATCCATTGATCCCATCCTATTCTAATGCAAAAGCCCATTTCATCAAAGTTGTACTTGTCACTATACTGAATGCTATACTCTTCACAAACAACAAGATACTTCTCAAACCAAGCTCAAATATTGTCAGGCTGGTGGGCATTCTTTCCATCACCATCGATTATTTGTTGCTTTCTAATAAAATACTTGGGATGAGTATGTGGAAACCATTGGGACCCGTGATCACTTACAACTCGTGCTGGCTGTAGACCAGTATGAGCATGTTGCAGAATTGTATTTGAACAACCAGTAACCATTTGCAGCCAGGCACTTGTACAACTTTATCTAGATGGTTAAGATACTGACAAACAGCCAGCTTTGGTCATCAGAAAGCTTGTGGTTCATTCCTGGTCGATGTTGTCATGACTGACAACCCTGTAAACAAGCTTGAAGTCTTGTTACTGGTATTTCACACTTGCAAGAAATTACAGCAGTGTTTGGATGCTCATTTTCACTTGTTTCAACAAAGGCAATAGCAGACTGAATACGTGTTTCAACATCCCCATAAGGCTCGACCCATTGGCTTGGTAGAATGTAGGCTAGTGCTGGTGGCATTATTTATTGTGGTGTGGATAGTATTGTATGTTAATAAGAAGAGTTTCTTTTGTACTGTACTAAAGTTATATTAATTTACAAAGTCCGGTCAAGCCACAAAGTTGTGTTGAGCCACAAAGTTACTATGGCAAGCCACAAAGCTCTGTTGAGCAGTCAGGCACTCTTTAGAGTACCCCTGGTTGTGAGCCTGTGAACATGTGAGGGTTGCGGCCGAACGCCGCAACCTTGGCACAAGTATCCCTAAACCTATTTTCATCCCTACAGATTCACCCCCATTTTGCAAGACATCTACCCAGATGTGTAAATCTCTCTCATCCACAACTATTCTGAAGTACAAAAGCCAAGCAACCACTATAGATAACCTATTAGAAACCACAATCTGCCCACTGCCATCATCTAGCTTCCATCTCTTTAACTACTGTAACATAGATGAGATATGTCAAATCCCCTTTGGTCCACTTGCCAAACTCCCTGAACATCTCCCATAGCTCCTCGAACATACTCTACTGCTCCTTTACCACCTGTAATCAACACCTCTAGACTTGTAAGATGGGTAGTCATCTGATCTTGGAATATAAATGAGGAGATCGTCAAAGTGAAAATGTTTAGTAATTCCAGGCAGGTCATGCACTTGGCATATATGGGCAGAAACACCAAACCTCGAGATCTATTCCAACATTCTCGGACTAGTCCAACAAGGTTCCATCTTCTTTCCCTTTTCTTTGGCTTACTGAAAATCTCTCAAGAGAACTAAGTCTCCTGGTTTCAGCTGTCGATATCCAGCAGTCTTTCTGGTTTTCGTATTATCTTGTTTTCTTGCCAACCAGGCAACTGAATCTTCAGCACATTCTTCTTGGGAATCAACGTAAGTATACAGCAGAGCCTCCTGCAGTTCAAAGATTTCAGTACTCTGTGGCATTCCTTTCTTCAACCAGTCATCAATTCTAGCTTCTTCAATCCTTGTAGTAGTAGGATTGAAACCCAACAGTATCTATGCTGGTATATATCCAGGAACTCTGATGCATCTTGAATTGATACTTAGGACTGCATTTCGTATCTCTAACTCCCAGCAATGAGAAGAGCCAGAAGATATACAATTCAACCTAATTCGACCCATAATCATTTGGATATACCATTTACTCAGCCCAACTCATTGGGGATGAGAGATCGCTGAAGGAAAGTGAATGACACTATGGTCCTTCCATATTTGTGAGATCATGCATCCTGTGAAATTACTCCCATTGTCTGTATACACTGTAAGCAGCCATCCAACTATCAGAATGACATGGTCCAATAAGGCCTTCATAGTTGACATTTGGTCTGCCTTCTTAACACCCACAGCCTAGAGAAACTGAGAGAAATAATTGATTATAATAAGGATATAGACATTCCTAGTGGCTTCACATGGTGCATTGATGGGTCCCATATAGTCTATACCAATCATATCTAATGGTTTAAACTGTATGATCAATCGTAATTGACCAGCTTTTTGAATCTTTGTAACTTGCTGACAAGGCTCACAAGAGGACACCCAATGACCAATGTCATATACTTGTGAAGGCCAATATACTTTCCCATGAGCTTGTCCAAGAGTAATACCCATAGCAAAGTGTCCATAACCTTTGTGAAGCCTAGTCAAGACCTTCACAACTTTGTTTTCGAGAATGCAAGATGCAACTTCACCATTCTTTTCTTGGAAAAAAAGCTTCAGGTCTGCTCCATCAACCAGAACATATTTCCTTATGTTTCTCTCTAATGCTCACCTCTCACCTCTTCCCAAATCTATTCTTTTCACGCCCAGCACTCCTTCATCCAACTCATCCAACCAGCCTTGGACCACTACTCCATACATACCTGATTCCAACCATTTCCTCCACCTCCTTCTTCTCATATCTTGTGCTCCCACTACTATACTCCTGTCATCCTCTTGTTCTTGCTCAATTTCCTTCTCTTGTAAAACCAACACGCTGGAAACAACTTCAGAAAATCATAAAAAAGCACAAGCACCACCCCACTCTCCCCATTCTTTCCAACTAATATCCAGCCCACTACCAATAGCCCAAAAGGATTGATCTTTACGCAATGCCATGGCTGCAAATAAGTTCAATGTAATATCTGTGGCAAGTCCAGTAACAGGAATAAAGGCACCAACTAATTGTCACAACTCTTCAGAGTCCTCCATAACATGTTCTTTCTGAAGTTGAGTTGGTAGATGAGAAAGAATATCCCAATACTGATAAAATGAGTTGTTGCTGCTCAGTGAAGAAGTCTAAGATCATATTCGCCTAGTCTCTCTTACCACTTGGCTATTCTCCTATGCACATTATTGTCAGGACCAGTAAGAAGAGTCTTGAGTGCCTCATGATCAGTATATATAAAAACAGGATACTTTGATGCCATCATCATCCACCTGACCTCTGCCAGTCATCGAATCACAGCCAATACCCCTCGCTCCGAATTGAAGTATCATGTCTCTGCCTCAACAAGCTTAAAAGACATAAATATAATTATTCATTCTGCAACTCGATGGGCTCCCAAGTTTGATGCTTCCATTCCTGCTTTAACACCTTCAAGCTGAAATAATGTGCCCCCCACTCCATGCTTGCTGGCATCAACTGTGAGATAGTACTGAGCTTCAGGGTCAGGTGATACCATAGCATTATTCGCTATTACATGCTTTATTGCCTGCAAGGCAACCTCCTTATCCTTATCCCAGACAAACTCCTCTTCAAACACCTTTTTTCTCATCTGCCCATTGTCAGTTTTCTTAATAGCTTCTTCCTTTTCCACACCATACTTCTGATAGATATAATCCTACCAGATAGTTGTTACAGGAAGTGATGGAGATAAGCCTGCCAGATAGCGGTTGCAACACTGTAGTTAGTTGCAGCATAATAGTTAGTCTAGGGCACGACATGTGGAATAGTCATAACCATTGGTTTGTGGTGTTTCTGGTTGTGTAAGGGTTTTCCCTGTTTGTGCGTGCGTGGGGAGCACGGTTTCACTAGTATAAAAGGTTACACAGAGCAAGTAGAGAAGAGAACGAAGTTATCTATTTACCTCAACACACAAGTGTTCTTCCTCCTGTATCCCACAACTGTTCCAATGTCAATTTGGATAACGACGCCAATGAGCTGAATAGTTGCTATCAACTTCAAAATTCGTACCAGCTCTGCCCTACCAGGAATAAGCCATCTCAAGAAAGGTGTAAGGTAGTGAAAAGCTTCTACTTCAGTCTGGTTAACTAGTGTCTGCCATTCAAGAATTATTTGTTGCTTGCACAAAGATGGCTGTAAACTATTTGGACCCACTTCCAATCTAACAAAGTCCAAAGAATCACAAAAGAAATGGGATTTCAAGTCCTTCAAATACATAGGTCTCCATGCCCATCTGGGAAAGAACTGCTCCTGCAGAAATTGATACATTTCTTCAAATGTCATAGAACTTCCGTAGCTATCATCTATCCTTACATCAAAGGCAACTTCTCCAGTATCACTAATTAGTGACTCTAACCCTTCCAAAATCACTTGGGCACCAGCACTATCGTCAAAGCCTTCTGGAATGGCTCCCAACACCAAGTCTCAAAATCTGCTATAGGTATGGGTTCCACCAGGTAAACCTTGACCCATTACATTGTAACAGTACATTCTGTATAGAGTCACAAAACTAAACTTCATCTCACCTCCAGATCTGACAGCAATGGTACAGTGCGAATTTGCGGCATCTATAGTGAAGAAAAATTGCTTCCCCTTCTTCAAGACAGTATAAACTATCTGTTCAAGTCATGGACATGCGTATTGTGACTTCTCAGTTACTTGATTGAGTGGAATAAAATTGTGCACCATTCTCAGACATGCATCTTTTGGAAGTATCTCCACTCTGAGCTTTAAGGGAAACTTTGTCCTTGTACTCCACTCAGAATCACAATGATATATCAAGCCAGCTTCTTCTATCTTAGGCAATAGATGGCAATAGAACACAATTTCCTCTTCAGTATAAAGGTGTATTCATGCTTGGTATAGTTTGACTATTGGTGTAAGAATGATAGTATGTTCAATAAGGTCTATTCTCCAGATCCTTAACAGGTCTGTTTCAAATACATCATGCTATGTGTATAATATTCTTTTGGCCTGTGACAATTGGTTCTCTGAAAGATGCTGCCCAAGGTGGAGCTTTGCAGACACAAACTACTCGTCCACCTTCTCTGATATAATCACGGTCTCATTTGGAATCTCTCACTTCTCAAGCCTTGGCATTGTTGGAAACAGCTGGGCCTTATTTCTCTTCAATGCTGTTCTCCCTAAATCCTTTGATTCCGTAATGATTTCATCCCCCATTTCCACCACTTCTTCTCCATCTCTATCTTGAAATCCACTCAACTCCTCCACACCAATCAACCTCACCTTCTTCTCCCATTTTGCTCCCTCTTGCTCTTCATCCAGCTTCCCCTCACTCTCATCTCCTCCTTCTCTAAAACCTCCTATTCCTTTTACCACTTCACCCTCAACCCCTCCTCCATCAAAGATTCAATCATTTATCAAACAACCATCATCTTCCTCATCAATTCTATCAGTGTCATATATGCGTCGCTCCTTTTCCTGATGCCAAAGTGATGCAACTAGTTTTCTGAAAGTGTGACCTCATTGTCTCCATCTTTCCAGTGGTCCAGGTCATTCAAGAGGGCTTTGATTGTGTCTTCAGCCTCATCAGCATTGACACCAAGGATAGATTGTAGGTCGAGATTTTCTATTTTTGTATGAGTGCCACCAATCGGTATATCAAGGACTCTTCGTCGGACTCAATCACTGCCTTTGGTAAACAATGTATGAGAGTCATGGTATTACATAGCTCTAACACATTTCAACCAATGACAGGAATGTAACAATTACTATGTCTGGGATACAGCAACTTCATAGGCTTTCATTCTTGCAAGAATACAGGCAACGATGATATCCAGCAAGACATAATCTTTGAGACCCACCAAATGATCATCAGCCAAATGCATTCCCAATGCAGACACCAGAAATGTCTATAGACCAAGCTTTTCTACCAATTGGGTAGAGATTAAATCAAACATTGTAACAACATCGACAAGAACATCTGGTAGCTGGATATTACCAACCCAAGCCTCAATATAGAGACATTCAATGTTGTCTTCCACTGCTGGAGCTGCTTCACTAATGACCTGATTGCCAACTGACATCTTAGAAGAATGAAGAGTTGCAGGCTGAGAGAGTTGTACTGCACCAGATGGCTTTTTCATTCAGGTTCTTGGCATTGATGATCGTAGAAGCTCAGCCAAGTCACAATGAAGACATGGTGAACAATTGAGTAACTGTGGCAATGCAATCTGTAAACTAGGAGTTAGACCATGAAGTGCATCTTGTATCGTAAACAGCGTCTGATCCTTCATGCAATTGATAGGAGTTACAAGACTTTCCCTCTTCATCTTTTGTGATGGCACAAGTAAAGACTGGAACAAAGGAGCTTGTGGAACCTGCTACCCCCTACCACCAGTATACTCCAATGTTTCCACTTCTCCTTTTCTATCCTTCTCCAAAACATCTTCCTTATCTTCTTTGTTTACCACAGCAGTGATCTCAGGGCCTCTCCCATATGCCAATAGGTTATTAGTAGGTCAAAGAGACCACTGTGGGCCAGAACCTCCTCCTGTTTCTGCCATTCTTTTCAACACCTTCTGGGCCCTCTGCCCACCAATACTCTCCTCATCTCCATCATCTACTCGCGCACCTTTCTTCGCCAAGGCATTCTCAAAAATCATCCTAACAGCTGGAATCTGGGTGAGATCAATCCAAGCATTTCCCAGATCTTTCCTACTTACCAAACAAGACTGAATGCAAGAGACAGGAGCCAGAGATGATGCTACAGTATTCCCTTGTTCAGGTGGAGGATGCTGTAAGATAGTACATGGTGTAACCACTGTAACATTTGCATCAGAAAGGGCAGGTTCCAACCTATGATCTCCGACTCGGTAATCTTGGTCTTGCTGTTCATGTTGACAGTGAATACGATCTTGAATCTGTCATTGTTCAAAAGTAGAAACCGCTGGATTTGGACACATATCAGAATAGTGACTTCTGGTTCCACAATTAAAACATATGACTCTAGAATTGCCACGATGAACCCCTATTCCCATTCCCTGATATCCAGATGACTGTCTTGATCCACCACCCATTGATGTCTCATATGCAGACATGAATGCATTAAACTGATCCTGAGTCATAGCAGATGAAAGAGTTGGGCTCACAGCAGACAATTGAACCACATCAGCTTTTCCAACTTCATTGACTTGGGCAATTGGAGGTGCAGAATAAAGAATCGCTGGAGGCTGAACATCCTTTCCCTTTTGGCTCAGGTGAAAGGGATCTGGTTCTCTAATTACCTGGAAGGAAAACTTTACTACTGCCAGAGCTTTAACAAACATAAAATTTGGTAAATATTTTTCATCGGATGTGACTCATTGATTGCATTCCTGGTCCTTCATGCCTTTGATAAAGGCAATCGCAAATAGGGAATCCATATCCTTGGGAATTGTTCTTGACAACTTCTCAACTCGATGGACATAATTGCGAATGTGCTCAGTCTCCCCTTAGAGCAATGAGAATATCTCATTCTGCACTGCAAACAACGAAAATGCCTGAGTCGCTTTCACTCTATAGCAGTCTTTAAACTGTTCCACAATCTTGGAATAACTCTTCTGGTCTCCCTCAGGCAATACATAGTACCATCAATGCCATGCATCACCATGATGCTCAAGATTCTGACGGAATAGGTGAATCTTTAATTTATCAGTAGCTTTTACCATTCCAGGTGATATGGTAAGGTCCCATGAAAGAGCAGCAGTCTCAATGTCATCAAGATATTCCTCTACACTTTTAGACAAGTCTGTACTACCACTATTAAAAGGAGTAATTTTAATAAAAGTTGTCATCCTTGGAGCTGTTAGATGAACAAAGGGAACAGCTGGGGATGATAATCTGGTCTCGGTTTTGTTTATTAAGATGAATGCCAGAAACAAGAAGATAGATGGTACTGATGTGCCAGATGAATTGTCAAGCTGATGGTATCAATGGAGGAGGTTTGTATTGACATCTATTGCATTGCTATAGTGAGGTAGAGTAGTTCCCTCAGGGTTGAGGCAAGGAAAACAAGTCAAAACCAAAAAGAAGTAAAGATTGAAAAAGGTAAAAGTAAAATCACATGAAAGCTGAAGACACAACTAAGTCTCTTTGGTATAGAAACTAAAGAATCCATTTCAGAGCACCAATGAAAGAACCAAAACCGATCTGGACATAAAAACTGAAATAATAGAGAAGGTTCACTTCTCTAAGGGGAAACAAATACAGAAAGGAAAATTGTCAGTCAAAGGGTAAACAAACACTACCAGGTGTGGGCAAAATGCCACTTGCATAACTGGAAGTCGAATGGTCATCCTAGGAAAAACAAATCCTTGGAAGGGGATCACACTCAAGAAGGAAAAGAAAATAAAGTCGGAAAGAGGAAACAAAAATAAATTCATGTTCTTTGATGCTATCTCTACTGTCCGTGTTCTTGTCCCGTCGTCCTCCCCCTCATGTAAAAACTAGAAGTAGTCATCACTTATAAAGGCTTCTACCATACAACAACCCACGAACACTAAACATAGTCCCACTAACAAAAACCTAGCTACAATTTCCTAGGTCTATGAAGGAAATTCTAACTTTTCTGCCACTATCCCTAAACCTATTTCCATTCCCACAGTACTGGATCAATCTCTATGAATGTAGAACTTTCTGTCAATTCAGAATTCTGGACTTTTGGAATTTTTTTGCACCAAAACCTAATCTGCTGTCATGGATTATTTGCTGTCTTGGACAGATCCTTCAGAATTTGACCATTCAGGATATCAAGGTATGACTGTAGTGACCCCTTGTATATGAAACAGTCCTGAAGACCACTGGTCTAAGGCTCTTAGAGGTATGGAGAACAATTGAAGTACTTTCTACCAGGCACTTTTGACTAGTATTGTGATGGATTTAGGATAGATAAAGGTTAGGATAGACTTTAGTTTGGGTGAGTATTTATACACAACCAGTACTCATTCATAAAATAAAACAGATAAAAAATGGCATTCTAATTTGTGAAATGTATTTTATACCCTTGCTCCTATCTGTGGGGGCATTCCAACAGTTTTCCATAAAATAAAATTTGAATAAACAAAAGTAATAAAATTCTTACAAATAGTCAACCTCAATAACATTCTTATCCTTCTTTTTATTAGAATCACTTGTGACCTCATTTTCCATCGTATCTGACTCCCTTGTCTTACTTGATCAAGGTCCAAGTGATACTTGCAATTGTATTATAACTAGATCTGTTCGTTTCTACTCTGACATATTTTTTTCTTGTTCAATTTCCAACCACTCATGTTCAAGGTCTAATTTCTCTCTCCCTAACTCTCTCTGCTATTAGAGGTATTGATTCAGGAAGTCAAACTTCCTTTCCTCCCCCTCTGATTTTGCAGAACTAAGATACTAACTGCTTCTATCAGAGCCGTTGAACTACGAATTTTTTTTTTTCTGTATTGATACATCTAAGCCTTTCATTGTACTTCGATCAGTCTTGATATCTTCATCTTCAAGCATTTCAGGTAGGCAGTATCGCTTTGTCCCTTTAATTGCTGAGGTGAGTCTTGATTGATTTCTAATTATATTCACTGATTTACATCTGAGCTATAAGTTGATATTTATATAGGTACAACTGACACTTCTTCTTGCCTTCTTTGACTTTCTTCCCTATTTTCACCTTCTTGACCTCTTCTTCTAACTCTTACTTCTTCTGTTTCCCTATCTCTCCCTCTTATCACTTGTGGATGCAGGAACTGCTAATATTGTTAATTTCTTCTGTATTTTCTCCTAGTATAGTTGAATCAAATCTACACCTTTCAGCAATCTCCTCTTTCTTGTCTTCTAATCTAATTTCTCTTAACCACTCCTCCTCCACTGTATCATCATTATGATCAACTACTCACCAGGTTTCCTCTCCTTTTCCTCACCTTCCTCTTTCCCCCCCTCCTCCTTGTTCCCAATCTCTTTCTCATCCTTCTTCCCTAATTTCTTCTTCTCCTTCTTTTCTACTTTTTCTGTCTTCTTCCATGCCAACTACCATTACATTTAAGAAAATTTCCCCTGCTGTACTCTCACCCTCATTCACGCCGAAATCATAAATTACTAGTTGTTGTATGTCCAGTCAGTTACCTAACATATTCTCTAAATGAAAGAAATGTAAACATTGTAGTAGCAGGTTTTCTGTTGATATTATTTTAAATTGTTCCTTATAATTAATTAGATAAACTTTTTCTCTCAATTTTTCTTTTTTTTTTATCTTTTTATATAAAAATCAACTTTTAATATACATACTTCTCAAACTCCAACTTCCTTCACTGATTTCCTCCTCTCTCAACCCCTATCCAGATTAGTTGTTCAGCTTTGCAGCTGCTTGGTATGATTTCATAAGATTATCATACTTATAACCCAATTTAATAGTAGGCTTTGTGGGAATCTGGGTGGCAATCTCAGCGATAATTGCCTTTTTTGAAATGCCCAACCCCTTTTTTATTTTTCATAGGTTTTTGGGGTCTTCTAACCACTGAATAAGTTGTTTATTTTTGTTTTCTTTCCAAATCAAATGTGGACCATGGTGTCCTGTCCTTCCACTTCTATTTGGTTACTGGTTGGCCATGGTTGGAGATGGAGGAATTGTTGTTTTTATTGAAATACAATAAGTGATGAAAATATTTTCTCTTACTTCACAACTAAAACTCTACTTAACTCAACCCGCCTCATTTTATGGGGCCTCAAACATATTACATAAAATTCTGCTATACAATTAGCTGGAGTTGATATTTACAGTAATGCATGCAAATGCATAGTTGGATGTTGATCATTTTACCTTCATCAGTCTTTTTAACTTTGAAAACCCCTACTAAACTGGATACCCTGAAAATGCGGTACAGTAGGGCCAGAAGAAAAGGTAAGCGTGAAGCGTGGAATATGGTGTGGTCATACTTTGTTGACAACAGAAAGAGATTAAGGGAAAAGACAGGGATGGTGGGAGTATGAGATGGGAATGGCCATGAGCCATGACGTGGCAGTATACAAGTGTTCGTGCCAAAGGTACCGGTATGGCATCACACGTCATCCAGCACCCCTGGTGTTCCGCTCAGATAAGCGAGCAAACAACCCCACCCTCCTTTAACCCCAGACCTGTCACTTCTCATAACCTTAGATCATCCCCCCTCCTTTCTAATTTTCCGCTCCCACCAGCTTATATTTTCTTACCTTCATCACACCCACGACCTAATGGCAGACAAAGCACACACCACTGGACAGTCAGAAATATCTGACAAATTACAGCCAGGTATGATAGTGCCGGCAACTGCGGACTCAGGGTTAGGTCAGGAATTGGTTAGTTTTGAACAAGTTATGCAGTTCACTGCGGAGGAGGTTATCACTTGGCTCCAACAAACCCCAATTCTCATGAATGTAGCCACGCGTGCGCCTGCAATCGAGGCTGCCATTATTTCAAATGACATATCTGGTCGATTCCTGCTGCTCTACGGTCATGATACCAATTGGTTGATGCTGTGTTTACCTACTCTTGGAGTAGCTTGTTGCCTATCATCGTGCATTAGAAACTTATACGCCAATGCTGGTCAATATACCCCTTTTCCAAATCAGCATCTTCTACTAATAACCATTCAGGGATACCATTACCAGCAAGGATTGACCCACCCACTGTTGCTAGGGTGCATACACAAGATCTCTCTTCTCAACGTGCCGGTAAACATTCCCCATTTCCCGGGACAATTCTATACTAACAACAGTTCATGTATCCCAGTAATTGCTGGGATTCATGTTGACGCACCCACAATGGCCACGGAGCAAGGACAAGATATCTCTTCTGCACATGATGGTAAATATTTCCCATTTCCCGGTAGACTTACTATACTAACAATCATTCAGGTATACCAGGAATTACAAGGATTGAGACACCCACATTGTCCACTGCAGAGTTTCAAGATCTCTCCTCTGAAAGTCCTGGTAAACGTTCCCTATTTCAAGGTAAGTGTCCGAAACTAACCACAATTCAGGTATACAATTGCCTACAAGGAGTCAAGTTGATGCACCCATGGCGGCCGCAGGGCAAGGAGGAGATATGTCTTCCCTAGATGCTGGTAAATATTTCCCATTGCCTTGTAGATACATTATACTAACCATCGTTCAGGTAGACTAGTAACTACGAGGATTGTATCACCCCCTGGGGCCGCAGTACAAGTTGAAGATCTCTCTTCTGCACAGGCTGGTAAGTATTTCCTATTTCCCGGTAGACATACTATACTAACGATCGTTCAGGTATACCAGTAGCTGAAAGAATTGTGTCACCCCCAGGAGCTGCTATGCAAGTTGAAGATCTCTCTTCTGCAAGTCTTGGTAAACTTTCCCAATTTGAAAGTAAGTATCTTATACTAACAATTCAGGTATAGGGTTACCCGCAAGTATTCAAATTGACCCACACATGGTGGCTGAGGTTTACGAACAAGCTAGCTCATCTAGATCTGTTGATATTGTAGGTCTCCATCTATTGTAAATTCTGAGTCATTAAACTTACTAATATTGACCGAGCATACACAAGCATCACCACACATGGTCATCAGGCTACCAAGATGGGCGAGGCTGGGTACACATGTGTTCAACCTTAGATACCCCATTGGCATGGCCTTTACCCTTGCTGGCGGACGATATCATTTATCCGACAGGCCTTTTGAGCAATGTGCTGGAAAGAGCAGGCCAGCTCTCAACAAAATCTGCCACTTCTCCTACATGTGCTTGTTTATGCTCGTGCTCGATGCAATCGTATCAGGCTTGTCACAGTACGTCGGGAGACATGTCAGGTTTGTATATGGGCTTGCGGAGGAGGAGGGCGGTGTGGGTGCCCCCGGAATAAATCTGTAATGATAGTATTGTTCACTGATTTTCGGTTCTGTTACCTTTGTTATTGACTAATAACCTCGCAAGACAATCGCGAATATTATTACTAAAATTATGTGCTGCGGATGCATGTGTGAAATTATCTTTATAGGTGACAAAGAAGTTTATTGAACGGCTGATCCCCAAAGACCAGTGTGGGGAATCTAGATACCCACAGACATAATTCCAGCTGCATGACAGAACAATACAACATAAGGAAATGACAAACATGCCCAAAACACATGCAAACTTCCCACAACCTTCCACAACAGTCCACCATGTTCAGTGATATGCCCCAACATCGCCGAAGCCAATTCCCCAAAATCCTATCCCTTATCACCTCATAGCTCCTGCAGTGTTCCCACCCGTCCGCGGCGCCCTACAGGGCCCTGGCGGGCTGTAGTCCCGGGCGTCCCCGGCAGGGTAGATAAGGACGGCAGCCCACGGCGTCCATCTTTCATAAAGACGGCCGTCTTGGGGGTTGACGCCCGGGCCCTTCAGTCTTCTGATATGATAGAACAAATGGCATACTCCGGCCGTCACCTGCAGGGCCCCGCAGTCACCTGCAGTCACTGGTAGGAACCTGGCACATTCCATATCTTGAGACCCCGGCAGGGCCCGCCCGTCCGTCCCAGGTATCCGTCTGTACGGACGCCAAGATCCCCGTCCGTCCCGCGCATCCTCCATATACTGCCGTCCATCCCGTCCGCGCCCCAAGACGGACGGACAGGACGCTTGGGTTCACTGTATATATTCGACTCGACAATTTCCCAATCATCTCCTTAGCTTGTGGCCGAGCGGAGTGACATCTGCGCCCTCTAGCTCCCCCTACATCTAGGTCATTCAACACTGGTGGCGGAACGCTGTCGTACCAGCCACATATACCTCGTTGGCCCAGGCAGCGATTTACCGCCCCCTATCGATCAATCACCTCTCCTCGGATGCCGGGAATCACTACGGAAGAACTCTACTCTTCCTTGCCGCGGAGGGCAACCTCACGGCTGCTCGCAGACGGTTTTCTAACATCTATCCGGTGGACCACATCAGGCAAACACCACTCATGCAGGCTGTAGATTTTGGAATAGCTAGGGGCTGCTCAGAGTGCTCTCTCCGGAGCTCAGAGTGTCACGGATAATTTCTTTTGGTTTGAGCGCGGTGCTCGCCATTGCGACTGCTAGGACAAGTGAAAAGGCTTTCACCTACCACCACCAGCCCAGCTGAGATGTCGGGACGCTGACTGAGCTCGTCTGTACCCAGTCTCACTCACCTTTAGGCTTGTGGTAGGCAAGAACATCACCGTGAGTAGTTCAAATTTCACCTATTAAAGGAATGGGCTCACTCATCCAAAGCTAACCTAGCCAATCAACAAACTCGACCCTCCCCTAGTTGAAGACAAACCACCGCTAACACCTTTTGGAGTTTGGAGGTGGAACAAAACCGGCGCCTGAAAAATGCTTAAGGGAGAAGGGGTACTCGGGGGAGTCATTAAGACGCGGGAAACATCACCTTTGTTGCCATAGAGATTTGTATGGGATCGGCTGAAATAGTTTCATGATTTTTACTCCCCCCGACTACAGGGGTTGGTCGGCTTAAGCCATGCCAAACGCGACCATACCTGAACGTGAGGCCGATACCAAATAGTACCGGGGTTTCGTTGTGTAGTTGGTTATCACACCAGTCTAATTTAGTGAACATGTGGTGCCCAGTTGGAGCCAGGGCGAAATCACTTTTATTCTACATTCCAGCAGCTCACCCCCAGATGCCTTATTTTTCGCTGCTGATTTTGAGGGTTTGCGCTGGCTACTGCTCGTTACCCCGCAATTTCTGATAGTTCCCCAGGCTACGCAGTAGACAACGTTGAGAATCAACATCGCAGATACGGGAACTAACGCTCGCGTCCCGGTGAAGGTGAGTCCCTTGACTCCGCTCCATCGTCCATAATGTCCCATTTTTACAACGGGAGTCTGCGTGAAGCACCTCCCAGGCCAGACAGAGGATGATACCCACAGGAAAGGTAGGTTCAAAATATCTGGACATAAAGGTTTTTGATATTCCTAGAATCGCAATCTTCTTACCATACAGCTATTACATCCCCAGGGCCATTGCTCGTTTTATGCACATCCAGTCATACTCCCGTCATGGCATTGTTCCGCCGGTTCAGGCTGACCTTATAACTGATTGTAGAAATAAGGTAGGGAGTAGATTGTTCGAATGGTAATGACTACGTTGGGGGCTGCTTGTTTTTTGTTGATTATGTTTGAAGTTGTTGACATCTGGTTGGAGATTGCAACATATTTCTAGCAAAATATTATCTGGGGTGTGCGGCGTTCGTTGAAGAAGCTGTGTAATCGTTGCAAATCACCGTCGATCACTCATTCATCTTGGGGGACTTACTGAAGTAAATAGAGAATTTAGTAAAGAGTTTCAGTGAAGAGTTTGAATATAATTGAGTGAGAATTGTTAACCGTTAATTGACTTAATCTCTATCTTCCAATAACCAGAGTGGATGATAACTATATACTACGAAAAACCCAGTCACACAGATCTCCATCAGATCTTGGTGGTTCCATCCCTTCCTTTCCGTAACACTCCTTGCTCCATCCCAAACGACTCCTCGTTCCATCTCCTCGCGTACTGCTTCTCACATGAGTCTGGACTACTCCTGGTTTGAGGCTATCAGGAAGCCCCTGACAACCCCCGCCATATTGCAACACTTACTGTTGTCAGGAATGCGTTAAAAGAATGTTGCTGGAATGACATTGGTACTTGGTGTTAGGAATGTTGGTTGGTATTCGGAATGATGTGGTTGGTATTTGGAATGTGGATATTGTTGTTTGGAATGAGGGTTTGTACGGAATGAAAGGGAAATTCTGGTGGGTGTACTGTACAGGATCTTGGAGTGCATAAATAATTGATGTTATCACCGTCAATGTTCTGTACAATTAACACTATCACTTTCACAATTCTTATCAACTATAACCAAACTCATTTTATCTTGCTTACCCTATTTTCTCCATACTTTCTATGTTTCTCTCTTAATCCTTCTCTCCGAATTTCACTTACAAGTATGGGAAATTGGATAAAATGCACAAGGACATAGCATATAAGAGAGAGGTATGAGGGGATAAAGGATAGCATTCTGAGAAATTACCTTCGGCGATGTTGGGGCATATCACTGAATGTGGTGGATTGTTGTGGAAAGTTGTATGAAGTTTGCATGAGTTTCGGGCATGTTTGTTATTTCGTTATCTTGTATTGTTCCTTCATTCAGCTGGAATTATATGTCTATGGGTATCTAGATTCCCCACACAGGTTTTTGGGGAATTAGTCCATCAATAAACTTCTTTGTCCCCTATAACGATCGTTTCATACCCCTATCCGCAGCACATAATTTTAGTAATAATATTTGCGATTGGGTTGGGAGGTTATTAGTCAATAACAAAGATAACAGAACCAAAAATCAGTGAAGAACACTATCATTACAAACTTATTCTGGGGGCACTCGCACTGCCCTCTATCAAAAATTATGTGGGGATATATGCGCAACGTTGATAGAGAAGTGTACTTGGGGATAGAAGATGGTATATCGCAGAGAGACTTATAATTCGGTGACCTGACCTTTCTACAACTGCGGGTGTATTAGACTCTTAAATACAGAAAAACAGTGGTGACTCTTCCGGGAGTCTCCTCAACATGATCATTCCATTTCCATCCTTTCTCACACCATTCCTTTCCCCCATATTTCCGCCATCCTTCACCGCTATCCTTCACCGCTATCCTTCACCGCTATCCCCCCTTGGTGAACCTTCGGCCCCACTGCTCGCATCCTTCACCGCGTATGAGACTGGACGGAGTATCTTCCGACATCGGAGTGAGCGCCGGTGATTTAACAATACCCTCCTCCTCTGCAGGCCCATAAATGAACCTGACATGTCTCTCGACGTACCAAGACAAGCCTGATACGATTGCGTCAAGCACGAGCACAAAGAAGCACATGGAGGAGAAGTGGCAGATTTTGTTGAGAGCTGGCCTGCACTTCGCAGGGAATTGCTCAAAAGGCCAGTCGGATAAATGAAATCCTCCGCAAACAAGGGTAAATGCCATTCCAAGAGGGTATCTAAGGTTGAATACATGTGTACCCTGCCTCGCCCATCTTTGGAGCCTGGTGACTATGTATAGTGGTGCTTGTATACGCTCCATCAATATTAGCAAGTTCAGTGAATCAGAATTTACTGTAGACAGAGACCTACAATATGAACATTTATAGACCAGTGATCTTGTTCGTGAATGGCAGGCACTACCGGTGGGTCAATTTGAATCCCCATGGGCAATAGTGTACCTGAAATATTAGTATAAAATATTTACTTTGAAATAGGGAATGTTTACCAGGATTTGCGGATGAGAGATCTTCAACTTGCACTGCGGCACTGGGAGGTGATATAATCCTTGTAGTTACTGGTATACCTGAACGATCGTTAGGATAGTATGTCTACCGGGAAACGGAAAATATTTACCAGCCGGTGCAGAAGAGGGATCTCCTGCTTGCACCGCGGCCACTGTGGGTGAGTCAACCTGCATCCCAACAATTTCTGCGGTACCTGAATTGTCATTAGTATAGGATGTGTACCGGGAAATGGGAAATATTTACAGGAATGTTTAGAAGAGAGATCTTGTGCATGCACCCTGGCCACAGTGGGTTGGTCAATCCTTGTAGGTAACGGTATCTCTGAACGATCATTAGTAGAAGATGCTGATTTGAAAAAGAGGTATATCTGCCAGCATTGGCGTATAACCGCACAATACATGAGGATAGGCGATATGACGCTCCCATAGTAGGTAAATACCTTTCCAACCAACTGGGATCGTGACCGCGGAGCAGCAGGACTTCACCACATATGTCATTTGAAATAATGGCTGCCTCGATTGCGGGCGCGCCTTCCCCCGCCTGCTTGAAAACTGAGGTTTGTTGCAGCCAAGTGACAACCCCGACTGTGGTGAACTGCATAACTTGTTCAAAACTAACCAATTCCTGACCTGGTCCTGAGCCCGCAGTTGCCAGCGCCATCATACCTGTCTGTAATTTGTCAGATATTCCTTACTGTACAGTGGTTTGTGATTTGTCTGCTATTAGGTCGTGGGTATGATGAAAGTCAGAAAATATAAGCTGGTTGGAGTGGAAAATTAGAAAGGAGCGGGGATGATCTAAAGTTATGACAAGTGACAGGTCTGCTTATCAGAACAGAACACCCGGGGAGCCAGATAACATGTGACGCCATACCTTTGGCACGAGCACTCGTACACTACCACGTCATGGCTTGTGGGCATTCCCGTCTCATACTCGCACCATCCGTATCTTTTCCCTTAATCACTTTCTTTTGTCAGCAAAGTATAACCATACCGTATTCCACACTTCACGCTCACCTTTTCTACCAGCCCTACTGTACTGTTCGATGAGGAGATGGCCTATGAGCACATTACGACAAATTGCGTAGGCCTGATTTCATGATGCGGATAGCAGGTCCGGAGCATGTATTTATAGCCCCCTTTATCCCATAGCAATAATCAAGGAGAGCGCCCCTCTCGGCACCAAACCAAGAACCTGTCCAACAGTACTGTACTGTACTGTAGACCTCTCTCCTCGGAAGGTATTTGGTTCGTTATTTTTGAGGGTTGGCTCTAAGCTCGGTCACCGTCTCAAATCACAAAATTCTAAGCCAGACTGCAAGTGGACACAGAAAACTTAAATTTCCTCTCAGGGGATACTTCTCTGCCTCCTCGACTAGTTCCGTAATACAAAAAAAGAAAGAAAGAGAAAAAAAAATTAATAATAAAAGGAGTAATAGCCGGTTCCCCTCCTATTTCGCGTTGCTCATAGTCGGCGAAAGCAAGTGGGACGCGAAAGCAAGTGGGACGTGCCGGGTTTTTTTTATTTTTTCTCAAGCAAGGCTTACATAATACTAGTTTTCAACCATGTATTGTACAAGTGCAGTAAAAAACTTGGGAATAATGAACTCATTTGGACTGGCCATACTGCAGGTTTCAGTGTCTGGAATGGCCCAAGCTAGTGTGTATAGAATTACTAACATATCATATACTGGTAGGCTATCTAGTTTCAATTTAAAGATACAAAGTCAGCATTTCTTATAATAGAATCTGATGAAATGCATGAAGAATCAGAATCTGATTCACCAGTGAGGTCCTCTCCATCATCCACTGTGAAACTATTTTCTCCACTTGCAGATTCTGTAGTATATCTCTGCTCTGCTTCTCTTCTAGTAGTATAAATCTCACTATCTTCTTCAAAATCTAATGCAAGCAATTGGGGATCTATAGTGCTTGTGGCACTTGCAGGGGTAGGCTCCAGTAACAATAAAGCTTGCAATAGATCAGGGGGAGCTTGCAATGATTCCAGATCCTCTGAACTTGGATCTCTCTCTGGATTGGGAATTGTCACCAACATCTCTACTGGAACAATTTCGCCTCTAATCTGAATTGCCTTAACTTGTTGTTTTCTCACCTTCTCAGCCTTGCGAGCAGTAATACCATGACAGTTTAATGAAGACTTTGCTTTGTTAACTGCAATTTGAATGTTCTTTTGAGTTTTCTTGATCGCCATAGCTTTCTCCTTCTCAGCCTTTTCCTGCTGCTTAAGCCTTGCTGCTTCAACTGTAATCACACCTCCTTTTTGAACAACCCATCTAGATTTACTTCTCCACTTCGCCTTCTCCTGAATTTGCAATTGGACATTCTGGTATGTTTATTGCTGTAGTTCAGCCTGGGTGAGGGATATCTGGGTTGCTTTGGCCCATTGTTGGAACCTAGTATTCGAGGTTGGACTAAAGCTTTCTGCATGATCAATTCACTCCCCTATCTCTTTCTGGCACTCAAAATAGGTGCTGGGAAGTGTAGGGAGCTCCAAATCACCACCCTCCTCTACTGATGGTCCTCACAAGGTATTTGATGTACTCTATGAGGTCATAGCCATACCAGATTGTGCTCCAACAGGTTTGCGCTTATTGTAGTGATGCATTTTCTTTAAGGCCATCTTGTATGAGACAGGGAACATTCCTGACTCACGAAAAGGAATTTTTGATGGTATACAGCTGGAAGGTCTGCATACAGATGGTGCTCAGGTCTCGAAAGAAGGACGATATTGAGTACTCCATATTGAGGGAGTAGAGAGCCTCATGAATAGCTTTGTTGTGATAGTGCTTCCATGGATAGAAAACACCAACATCCAAGGGTTGTAGAACATGAGTGAGATGTGGGGGAAACTGAAAGGGAATAATATGGTTCTCATGACATTTGATAACAAAGTCATTCTGACAGTGAGTAATATGACCATCAAGAAGAAGAATGCACCAATGTTGATTGGGACCGGTACCAGCATGTTTGATAAAGTGATCAAGCCATGCAATTGCAATACGTTCATTCGTATAGCCAGTTGGCGACACAGCAATGACCTTAGCTCTAGTTAGATTATCCTGAAT
Source organism: Choiromyces venosus 120613-1 (assembly GCA_003788595.2). Lineage (NCBI taxonomy): Eukaryota > Fungi > Ascomycota > Pezizomycetes > Pezizales > Tuberaceae > Choiromyces > Choiromyces venosus. The sequence continues at coordinate 272,917 of ML120366.1, forward strand.
CCAATTCTCCATGACCTTTTCACTTGGGCAGATGATAACTGGTGGTGGTGGCTCTCTTCCATCAGCACAAATTGTCTCAATAATTGTTAAAGACTTGCAATTTTCTGGGCTAGTAGTATAGAGCTCTTTTACTTGTGTTAGAACAATAACAATTTCTCCTGTTGGAAATCCAATCCTGACACCTAATTCATCCATGTTAAATATGTATTTGGCTCACTTAATACCATATTTCGATAGTGTATTCTGGTATTCAACAAAGAAGTCCTTGACATCTTCCTCACTGTACATTGTAATGCGAGCTTGTGCAATTGGTTTCGTCTTAATTGAATGAAGATGAGGATTCTTTTTTATCCACAGCTGAAACCACCTAAGTGATAGTGGATTCTTCTTCTCTTGCTGGCGGAGGTGGCAAATAGCAGCATAAAGAATCGATGGTGTTGCACCCAAACCCATTTCTAACTGTTCAAGGAAGAAGCGAGACACAGACTGCTCTTGAGCATTGGTCAAGATAAGGTTGTTTCCACCATGACTGTTGAAATTTCCATGTGAATTTCGCTCTTGGTGGCACTTGCGAAGCTGATGAGTTTGAATAGATGAGGGATTAACATCAAACATTTTCACTGCAGTACTGGCCATCTCAGAGGACTCTTCTTCTAGCCATTCCATTGCGCGATCTAACCGCCGCTTCCTTTCTAGCCATGCCATCTGATCTGATATCTTGATATCTTCTTATTACTCTGAGAGAGAGATAGCATAGCTGCAAGAGAGGAATAAAAGGTCCTGGCAGAGAATGAGCTTCAGTGTCGATTGAGGGAGGAGAAAATGAAGTCCCTGACAGGGGGGAGGCTTCAGGGTTGATGGAGAGAGGGGAAACTGAAGTCCTAACAGGGGAAAGGCTTCAGGGGCGATTGAGGGGAATTGAAGTTTCTGACTGGGAGAAGCCTTCAGCGTCATAGGAGTGCAGAGATATTGAAGTTGCGACTGAGGTAACCTTTCAGAGTACATGGAGGGATGGTATTGGAGATGCTGGTGGAAGCCTTGAAGTCGAGAACAATTGATTATTATTGCCAGGAAAGGATCGTGAAGGATTGGTTCTACTGTTATTCAACAGGATGCTGTTACCGGATGCCTTTATTTTCCGGGTAACTATAAAAATAAAAAATAAAACAAACCCGGCACGTCCCACTTGCTTTCGCGTCCCACTTGCTTTCGCCGACTATGAGCAACGCGAAATAGGAGGGGAACCGGCTATTAAGCAAAATCTCGAATCCTCTATGGTGGCAGTCCTGTTGCAATTTTCGATGCGACTTTGTCTTCGGTTGGAGCTCTTCCGATACTTTTTCAGTAGTCGGCTAGCTTCGTCTAGCCGTCTCTCTGCGACTCTCTCTCTCGTCTTTTTTCTCTCTCCTCCCTAGTAGTTCTCAAGTGCTCTTTTATAGACAGTTGCAAGAGCGGGAGCTATAATCATGCCCGCAAGAGAAACATGATGCCGGTCGCAAGAGGGACGTACCTATGGTGCAACGAAGATGTAATTGCGTCCATAAGAGAAAGTCATAATCGTGATCGAATGTAGCTGTCATGGAGACACCAGAGCTGTTGCAATAGATGTAGTCATGACGTCCATCGACTACCACGGAAAACTCCCAAGGGACCCATGTACTAACTAGCAAAAAACCCAACCTGTGTAAGAAACAAAACAACAAACCCCGCAAACATTAAAACCCAACTAAAACACGAAATAACAGCTAAACTATCGCGTGACACAATTTATCCTCCACAGTACTGTACCGCATTTTCTGGGTACACTCTAAATGGTGGTAAGAGAGTTGAACGAAGTGCGCCTCGATAGGCAGACGAGAGTAAACCTTTACTGGTAGCTTGTACCCTCCAAAAAATGCAAAACTCCGCTAAAAGCATTGTCCTGTGGCGAACTATTGCCATGATCTAACGCTATGCAGAAATCCTCTTGTAAATCCAGCTCGCCTAGCGAGCCAAACTTCATTCGGCCACCTTAGCTCCATTTCGAGTTTACCCACAAAATGCGGTATTCCTGGGTTGGTGTTGAGCGTGTGCGAAGCGCGCGATTCCGCCTTTCCATACCCCTTCTTCAGACACCAGACCAGGCCATTTTTGGCGCATACCTAGAGCTCCTATACTCGAGAAGGGTGTGAGTACAATACTCACTTGTCTAGGCCGGGAATACCTCCGCGGGCCGAAAACTTGAAGCGGGCTCCCCAAAAGATCGCCGGGCGGAGGCATTCTTGGCAAAGACGCTTGCGTACAGTACTCCACAAATCTGATGAACCTAGCCACTCCAGCATACAGCATGATCAAGGTTGCCCAAACTGGAGGAAAGAATGAACAAAGTTCTGTCAATAGAGATGATAACTATATCGGCGTGGAGCCAGAGGAGGGGCAAGCAATGCGATCTAGTGCGATAGTGTAGGCACGACATCCACCGAGCACAATGAAAAGAGAATGTGGGTTAGGAGTGTGATCAAGTGTGGGAATTCAACTAAGCTTAAAGAACTTGAGGAAAAGACAGACAGAATATTAAATTATGACCTGATCTTCGAGCTTATTTCTTTTAGCTAAATACAACATATCACGGATACATATATATCCCTCCATTGCTCCTCCATAGCTCCTCCATCAAAGGTTGTCCGCCCAAACGCACTCACCGGTGCAACTAAACCAATTACACCCAGCTCCCCAGCTATTACCCGCACCTCGGATAAATAGCTCAAAGTCCTCCAAAGTTCCTCAACCTGTTTTACCGTATGTCCACTACGACGTTCTCACATCGCCATAGTCCGCTCCCACTCTTCCGGAACCTCCCTAACCCCTCAACGCCATTTCTTTCAGCCGCTGGTGGTTGGCTGGAGACATGACTAATCAATTGGTGTGATGTCTCGCTCATCGTTGTTGGCGGTGCAATCGGTCTTCGGCACGCTGCGGTAAACAACACAGAAATGACTTCATGGATTCTTCTACCAACGGCGCAAACCAACATGATATTTGTGAACAAATGAAATGCGTAATTTCTCCCTCCCCCTGCATCTACTCCTAGCACTTTCCTCTATATCCGGTGTCTCCTAAACTTGACAGGTAATCCATGTGCATATATACGAAGCCATGGAGATACACTAGTATCTGTACGCAGGGTCCCATGGCCAATGGTGATGGCCATTCACAGTTGTGTCGATAAACGAGTGATAAAGCATGAAAGTACGCAGTGGAACATCAATAACAACACACAACCGCGTTCACCATCCACATTAACATTCAAAATATCACAAACCCATTTGCAAAGCTGGGACTTCACATCCGGCATGGCACGAATCTAGTGATTTCCACGACGATATATATTCGACTCGACAATTTCCCAATCGCCTGCTTATTCTGATCCTGCGCTTAGGCACTCGGTTCAATGATAGCCTTGAGTGCCGGAGGTCACTGTTGTTTCCCGCATGCATTACTCCGCCCCCTGCCAGCAATAGAAATTACAAACAACACAACCTTCAAGCTGCCAAACAACTCTAGATTTTAGCCGCGAGTACCAAACCTTCCTTAAATGTTACTAAATATTCCCAACAATTGAAAGGTCTCTTGGAACTACCACCTCATCACGTCGCCTCGTAAATGCGAATAACTGCTGTCACGGATGACTTAATCCCAATCCCCCAATGCGTTTGTTGAAAGTCGCCAACGATCACTCGCTGCTGTCAGGGACCGTTATCAATTTGCGTATTGATATTAGGAAACGGAGATAGGTGGTAGTCATGGCGTTAGGTGATAGGTATTGGGATCGCCATAGGTTATAGGAGACTTGGGTATTCGGAGATGCGGGAACGGAGTAGTTGGGTATTGTCTTTGTCCAGGGATAATGCAGGTTATGGAATGTTTGATGGTGTTTGTAGGAACGATGGAAAAAGGAGGGGGGCGGAAGTGCATGGATCTTCCTGGAATTACAGAGGTTTTGGAGTTTGTTTTGAATATGTTTGTTTGTGTTCCGGAATTGGATTTAAGTAGTATTATACTTCTCTCCAGGTGACGTGCAAGGGTAATGATCTGTTGCGTAGGGCACAGAAAACTTTATATAGAAGTGAGGGGTTTCCCGGCACTCAGGGAGAAGAGGCGAAGTCTTTCACCTTCTTCCAACATCCCTTCAACCCCCCACTATTCGAGAAGTAGCAATTGAACGACCAGAGTATATGAACAAAAAGGTAGGTCCATTTGATGTCACATTATCTCTCTGATAGAGTATTGAAGACTGACTTGCTAATTCACGAGAACCGAAAAGTAGCTAGTTTTACATGGATCACTTCCTCCCACCCAAGTTATATCAACTGTGTTGCATTTCATCCTCATATAAACCATGAGTTCTATTATTAGTACTTTGCCATCTTCCTTGCAATATTGGCGATGAATGCTCCCTAACAAAACCTTTCTCATGATAGAGCTGCATCATGTTTATGGCACCAGTCTTTTGGCTGCTGTCGTGTGCTCTACTATAGGGGTCTGGCAGACAATCAACAGTGCCGATGGAATCAAGATGAAGCTCAAGAAGGATATCACTCGTGTGGAGAAGGGTATCATGAGTTTCTCAAGGAGGCATTCTGAATTGTGAGGCGCATTTTCTTCTGACGTAGCCAAAAAAAAAAGTCGCGATACCTAGCACAAAAATTACAGGAATCGCACATATTATCTTTAACAAACTACCTTCTCTCCATGCGACAAGTATATCTCTCTACAACCTCCTGTCGGCTGAACCCTTCCCGAGTAAGTACCTCCAGTTCCGCCTCGTTACTCGCTCATAACAATCAGTCAACGTCGCTGACGGATGCTGAACGCGGTGCTATCGATGCTGAGACTAACGGTGTTATCCAGGAACCTTTGACTGTCATATCCCGATTAGAAACCACCAAGAAGGTCAGAGTGCAAACGGAGGAAGCGCTGCTTCTGAAACTCTACACTTCAGGCTTACGTGGTATTTTCGTGACGAGAAGGGGGAGCGAGAAAAGGAGGAAGATAAACTTAGGACACTGAGCGTTCGCAGAAATGGTGTACTATGGTTACTAAAAACACGATTAGGAAAGGCCAGTGAACTGCAGAGAGGACAGCAGGAAATTCGGCTTCAGAGACAAGTTGAGTGAGGGAAGAGTATCTTGTACAAAGCTCCGCCCAGCTTCAGACCACTGAGCCATACAAGTGTACCAGTAGCCAGCTTTTCTAAGTCGGCTGCGGCTGCTGCGAATGGGAGGAGTGTCTGGCAAGAGGACGAAGAACGGAAGAACATAGAAAATATTCTTACGGAGGGGCAGCTCCAGCTTTTTGAGTAAGAGAATGGACACTTAATGAAGCATTATGAAGATACTCTGGATCAAGTGAGGTAAGCTATTGTTAATACCTTTTCATCATTAGATATAAGGCTGATCCTTCCCTATCTTAGGTCGTTATTACTTCTGGGCGACTATTTTTTTTCCCCCCACATCCTATCCATACATTAGTCATTATAGAGATGTTGAGATGTTGTTGGGGGAATGGCTCATCGTGTTCGCCCTGTATCGATAATTCCCAAATCCGCTTGCTGATCGCGAAAGCGAAAGAGCATTGATTGGGCTTTTTCACTGTTTCCGGCCTGGGGTGCATTTTGTTCGCTTTGCTGTCAAACGAGGATTATGATGGGCGGTGGATAGGGAGGAGGGAGTTATTATCATGTTTGCTGAAGCTTCGGAGGAGGTTTTTAGATGTAGGACGGAGGAGGAATTTCCATGAGGCGAATTGAGACGTTGGTTGTGTTTGAGTTGTTTAAGTCTTAGTGTGGTTGTTGAGCCGCAATGCTGAGTGCATGCCGAAAGAGAGAGAAGGTAAAGTTGGTTGTAGTTTTTTGAGGGTTGGTGGTGTTTTTCGTTTTTTTTGGATATCCTATGCGGCTGGGAATGGCCTAGGTGGGCCGGTTGATGGGGAATATAAGGAGAAACTGCAATTCTCATTGTTACAAATTGAGTACCGCATCGTCCTTGAAGCTCTACTCACCAGAGAGAGGGAGAGAAAGAGCTTGCTTTGCTCGCTTACCAGGGCATGCTATAATCAGAGATATCCAATTCTAAAGACTATATCACATACTCTAGAGCCCTCCCGTAAAAACCGCCAATTAGTTAGAGACCTACCTGCCATCATGCAGAGTGACAAAAAATCCCCGTTTCCTCACACAACCACCCCTCCGAAATGTTAGTCATCAAGGTTTTCACGATATCAATTTATCAACTCCCCAAGAAAATACCCACCCAAAAAAATATAAAAACTCCAAACTGATACAGCAACCTATTTCACCAATTTACGACTCACCAGAATTCTACATTTTTTCTTAATATCATACCCTTTTATATTAATTGACTTGTGTCCGTCAATATGGCAATAACACAGCAGTGAATAGTTCCTCGTTATGCCCGTACATTATATATTGTACAGCACACGTTGGTTGGTTATCGCAGACTAACAACAAGCTTCCGCAGACACCGCGGGACGAACGTCGCTCGCATACTCCTCGGACGAGAAGTACTTGATCACCCTCTGGTCCAACGAGGTCATCCGGAAGTTCACAGTAGCGTCGGACGATGAACCTGTCACCATTGACGATGCGTTGGGGAGGAATGTGGCTGTTGTGGCTTCAGTACATACCCACCGCACTTACCACCACCAAAACCCCAATCTCTGTTTACCCCCCTTGTTTCAAAGCTAATTCGACGATCAATTTGTATAGGATGAAAGCTCCATCACCAGTTCAGAAGGCGCGACTATTTTGCTATTTTCAGTGCCTACGGATACACTCAAGCAACTGCTCGTGCGAGGTACGCTCTCAGCGAGAGATAGTGCCCTCAGTCCCAATGGCGATTGAGTTGCTGTCGTGAGTGATGACACGGTTGTTAAGGTGATTAACGTCAAGGATAATCGCAAGATTATGAACCTGTGGTCTCAGTCGCAGTCGGTTAACCATCTGGCTTTCCATCCGATGGGAATTATCTTGTGGTTTTGTGTGTTGACGGGGTGATTTATATTTACTCGCTTAGTACTGAGGAACCGGAGCCGGTGAAGAAGGTGAATGATTATCAAGGCTATGGATGCGGAGTCGGAGGCCTGCTCGAAGGTTGCCTGCCATCCAGATGGGAGGGCCTTGGTAGCTGAGACTCCTACAAGAGCTTGATGGTCGGGTGACGGGGCGTGGGGCTATACTAGGGCGGTGCGGTGCTGATAGGGAATAGATACCACTGTTTTCGACCAGGCGAAATCGGAAACTCATAAGACCTTTGCTAGCGGACATGCGGGGGATATGACGGACTTTGCCTGCTCCCCCAATGGTACATTCCTTGCGAGCGCTGGGACTGACGGGAAGCTTGTTATTTGGGAAATGGAAGAGCAGCCTGTAGTCGCAAAGTACTATTATCGGCACATTGTCTCGCTCCCCTGGTACGCAAAACATAACGTAATCTCCGCACAACCCGCAGAGGAGAGTTATACACAGTACCCAACAGCGTTCCAGATCATCGTGCCTTCGGTTGATACTCACAACCCATGCATAATGTCCTGGGTGGTGTGTGTTGGTCAGCCCGGAGGAGACGGGTGTGCTCATGATTAAGTTAGAGTAGTGATAGGTGGGAAGTGGCAGTATATGATATTCTACTTAAACTATATGCGAGTCCCACTCTACTCTGGTAATCAACTACCTCCTGAGAAACTTACTGAGTGAAGCTGCAGCTTAATGATATTAAGTTTTACTGTTTTGATTCTTCTTTACTCTACTGTTGATTATCACTTTTGATCTTTGAGTCACTTCAGTACAGTCACAAACTTGGGATCCATCTTCCCTTAGGGTGCCTGCATTACAGTATATTATTAAGTGACTTCCTCACTTAACTCTCTTGAACTTATTGCAACAAAACCTTCCTACATTGACATATTCAAGTATGAGTTGCTTTTCTAGTACAAGAATTATGAGGTGGAAAGAATTATGTCTTCTGAAGTTGGTTTTATGGACCCTGTGGTACAGGAACATGCTGCCCAAATACTATGAGCAAACATTATCACACATCTATGGGGTTTGGAGTGGCAACCTGTGCCACTATTGCTTGAAGCTGCTCCCATCAAAGTTCCTCAGGCATGTCAAGAATTGGTTGTTGTGGACTTGAGGACCCTCATGCAATCTGTTTCCCATGATACTGAGTCTACCAAGATAATGAGTATTGACAATCTGGGTATTAGCTTTGCAGACTTTGCATATGAGTATGTTGAACTGTATATTATTTGGGAAATCAGGTGTCAGTTTCACATGGCTCAGGAACAGTTACATTTCTGGAATGAGCAAAGGTAAGCTGCATTTCATCAGGACATGGTGAAGATACCATGGAGTTGAATGTTGGATCATCAGGTCGCATTTCATGAGCATGTCCAAACTGCCAACTCACTAAACACTATAATCAGAGCGCTAGAGAAGGCAATCTAAGGTGGATATGCTATAGACTCTGACCATGACACAATTATGGGAGACACTTCTCCCCTTCCATTAGTGCTTACTGAAAAACATACACCTAACCTTGCTCTGAAGAGTCATGACATGTTGTGGAAGGTAGAAGAAAGGCAGTTTCTCACCCCTTTGGGGTTACAAGAAATCAGGAACGACTGGGAAGAGCAGTTCTCTCAGGAAGTCTCTGTAATAACCCACCAGAGGGTGTCTTACAGTAAACTATTCTTACACCCATACTGAAGACCTTAAGGTCAATGGGTAAGTGTAGTTTGGTTCAACATAGTACACAACAACATATGGTATAAGATAGTAGTACAAAAGGCAGGCTTGGGAAACACTCATGTAATGAGGCCCGAGTTACCCTGACATGAGGTCCAAGTTACCCTGCTATAAGGTCTGAGTTACCCTGACATAGCACCCAAGTTACCCTACCTATCACATAGAGGTACTTACTTGGGTCAGGGGGCAATCCTATAAGGATTGGGCACTACAGTAAAATCCAAAGGCAACAAACCTGGTAGCTTTTGGGGGACTATAGAAGGAGCTACAGTGCTCCGAATGCTCCAGGATTTTACAGAGGTATTCCTAACACCCCCCTGCTGTCCCAATGTAAGGACCGCATATTACGGGCTTATGGTTATTGAGTTGCTCCTTTCCTTACAAAAGGGATTCAGTGGAGGCATACTTGCAGTGCCATATAGGTTGTCACTGTCTGTCTGACCAGATGCTGGCTGTAGGATATATGAGAGGCCATAAGGTGTGCTCCAGAATAAGGTCCATCTTCTGGTACCAGATATGTGTAAAATGGACAAGCACTGAAGGAGTTACTCAGGTAATACCAGAAGGGTAGTCTAGAGCCTCCTAGGTAGTCCCAGGGTGGCCTGGAAGATGTTGAAGCATCTCTGGGCAGGTGAATCGCACATAGGCACAACTCGTGCCCAATCACTGTAAGACTATTGGCATTATTTGAGAACCCTAAAAGTACCATTCTTATCACAGGAGGGGTACTTTCGTGGAGTTGATTGTGGGTAGCACCCACCAAGCCAATCACTAAGGTACCACACCAGGGGAGCCGAGTAGACTTTCCTATCAGGCAGGGACCTGACTAGAATGAAGTAGAAGGTTCAGCTCGATCATGAGAGCTATGTCTACTAACGGCTTGCATAGATGAAATGCATATGGGTATGAGAGTTCATAAGTAGTATATCTCCTCAGTTGCATAATAGTTCGCCACTAGCATGTCAACGATATGAAGAGTTTTTCTCCTGCAGTCGCATTAGAGATGCAGCACTTGAAACCCTTGATGTTGGAAGGTGATTTAGCCAGAGCAGACCAACATCTACAAAGGAATAAGCTCCTTAGTGGTGTGTGTTGGTCAGCTCACAGGAGACAGGTGTGCTCATGATTAAGTTAGAGTAGTGATTGGTGGGAACTGGCAGTATATCATATTCTACTTAAACTATATGCGAGTCCCACTCTAGTCTGGCAATCAACTACCTCTCGAGAAACTAATTGAGTGAAGCTGCAGCTTAATGATATTAAGTTTTAGAGGTTTGATTCGTCTTTACTCTACTGTTGATTATCACTTTGGATCTTTGAGTCACTTCCGTGTGGTCCCTAACTTGGGATCTATCTTCCCTTAGGGTGCACCCATTACAGCCTTACAGGCTGTGTCCAATCCTCTCCTATGTGCACAAAGGAATAGAGACAATAGTCCCTCTAGGGTGCTGGCTGCTACGACCAGACCCATGCCAAGGGTGGAGACAAGAACAAGGCAGACACCACCAGTCAGAGAAACATCGACGACTCTATTACGAGTCAGGAATACTTTGATGGTTGCAGTCTGACCATCCACAGGGGAGAGACCTTTTGGAAGTGCAATGCCAGTTCCTACGGGATAGGCACCACAGATGCTGGTGTGAAATACTCCTATCGTCATTCCCCCATCCCCAAGACCTAAGCCTTCAAGCAGCACTCTTGGTCAACATCTAGGGGTCCTGGGGGCTTGGGTGCAGTTCCTTGTAAGTGATTGTTCTCCTACTTGTTAGGTTGAGGGATGGTCAATTTTTGAAAGACACTACCACTATATTGATGGGTGTATTAAACTGCCTTCACAGGTAGTTAGGCACACCCCAGGACAAAATATGTCAAGAGAAAGGAGACCTGAATTTGAAATAACCACATCTGATTTCTGTGGCTCACTTTGGCACCAAGGACTCCTGTTCACACCAGACACTTATTTGCAATACCAATAGTCCCAGTTCAAACCTTGGCACACAATGGGAACTCCAAGTGAATAGGATAGTACTCACTTACCCCCTCCAACAGCATACCCTATCCTACCACACAGGGGTGGTTCCCACTTCAGTAGACCAGGTAGTTTGGAGGAATCCTTGGATAGATATGATGTTCTGGGGGGAGGCAGAGGAAACAGACCTCCTACTGGTGGAAACACTGGGGCTGGAGGAGATCCGGGTGGTTCTGATTCCTCTAGCAGTTCAGATGATGATGCCAACTCCCTCCCCAACCTTGAGCAATTCCTTGGGCAATGTAAGTCAAACTGGAATGACTCCAAGAAGAGATGCTATGACCAGGGAACTCATAAGTTAGCCAAATTCTTACAGTCATATAAGAAGGAAAGCAAGACAGCTTCCAAGGTAAAGCCTAAGCAACCGGAGAAATTGTGTGATATTAAGGCTTTTACAGGGGACGTTAATGACACTCTGAGGTTTCTTAGTGATGTGCAAATCAAGTTTAATTACTTCTGTGAATCTGTCACTTAAGACATGGATAAGATTAGCTTGGTTATCCCTCTCTTAGAGTATTCTGCCAAAAGCTAGTATATGGGTCTCCACTATGACATCAATGAGGAGGCTGCCCAATGGAGTAGAATGCCATTTAACTCAGACAAGGAGTCACATACCTGGGAAGGATTCCACCATCATTTGGAAACTAGCTTTGGAGAACACGCCAATTGGGATCACTCTTTAGCTGAGTGGACTTCACTGGTTGTGAAACCGCTGCCAAGTAGACAAGGACTTGGATATGGTCATTGATCTAATGAACAAACTAGGCTATAGAGATGGATGAGTAGTGAAGGACAAGGTGCGTATTGGCATTACGTCAGAACTGTGGACAGTAAGGGCTCAGAAGAACCCCCCTCCCAAGGTTGTAAATGAGTACCTCAACCTCCAAAGGAAAGCTAGCATTGACGTGGAAGGCAATACATGCTTTAGCAGGACAGTGGTTAAAGATAAGAGATCTAGTCATGATAAGAGTGAGGTCAAGCATTCCTCAAAGAAGCAACAGAAGAAGGGAAAGGTTTTGGGTAAGTAGAATCCCAAAGCTTCTAACTCTTCAGGCAGCTATCAGTCAAAGCTGGAAAATTTAGAGTATTCAATTGCTCATAAGAATATTCCTAGCACACTCCTTGACAAGCACTGAAAGTTACGCCAATGCACCAAATATGGACACTCATGTCACTTCTGGCAGAAGAGTACCTTGGTTAATCCTGTTGTTATCTCTTCCAAGCCAGCTAAGGTATGCAAGCAATCTTCAGAAGAGGCAGGCCACACATCTGGCCCCTCTAACAAGGTTAAGCACATTGAGGCCCCTCCTACTATGACTAGGGAAATTCTTGAAATCTGCGAATCAACTCCTCAGATAATGGAGGTTGATATGGATGCTTCAGACTAGGTAAGTAACCCTCTGAAGAGAAATTAGTTAGCAACTAATAATTCCCTAGGCCAATGATGGCATGCTGAGGTGATGAACCTGATGGACTGGAGATGGACAACGTAAGTCCACCCTCCAAAGACTATGTATAGACAGCTAAAATTGACTAAGCTCAGTGGAGTAAGGTAGTCAAGTATGGAAGAGGTTTTCTTATAGGTTTTCAGAATTAGGGGTTCTCTCTGTTATGCATCTATTGGGTTTTCTTATTATATTCTGTCTGGTTTATCGTGGTTTGTTTGGATCTGGTTTAGTTATGTTTACATCAGGAAGGACTTGCTTATATACAATTGAAAGTTATTTCCAAGTTTACCTGAGGAGGGTTTAGTACCTGAAATCATGCTGGCATGATAGTAAGCAGATCTACTTATTTTGACTCATGATTTTATAACTTAACTGTTTGTAAAACACTTTAAACTTAACTGCTATTGACCTATTTTGACCCCTCTTGTTTTGAAAGGTGAGAGATCCCATACCCTTACTTACCCTCTCACATTAATTGATTTTAAAAATGTCTAGCAAAGGCAAAACCAGAAAGTAGCAGAGACTCTGAGGTCCATCACAACATATAAAGTCTATCCAGGTAAAGGTTAGACTTGAGTGGCAACTGAATGCAAAAAGGAGTAGTGCAGAAGCAGTACTACCTCTGGATAGTGGCACTATGGCAGCAGTGCTCAGTAGCAGATGGGTAAAGGAAACTCAAATACCCTGTGTTTGAAGGAAGACTCCTTCCCCCATATTAGATGTAAGTGGGAACAATATCGCAGGATCAGGTCTCTATTATACCAAGGTACTAAAGATGAACATAGGAGACCACTCAAATGAGATGAGCTTTGAGATTGCAGAAATGTGAGAGGTCAAAACTGATGGGTATCACCTGATGTCCTGGCTCTATGAGCATAACCCAGACATCAATTGGGAAAAGGGTATTCTGGCCTGGTGGTCAGTATACTGTAAGGCAAACTGCTTCACTGGATGTAGTTACCAGAGATTTGAATTTATTACTGAGGAAGAAATGATGGCTGAAGATCAAGGATCTGTCCATCTCCTCGGAATGCCTAAGTTCTCAGATGAAGATGGGTGTGATATCGCAATAAAGCTCCTCCCAGAATATAAAGACTTTAGTGATATCTTTAGTCAAGAGAGGATAGAGTCCTTACCGCTGCACTCCAAGTACGATCACAAGATTGAACCACAGGTGGAGACAACTCCTCCCTTTGGTCCAATCTATCCTCTCTCTGAGAAGGATCTAAAGGCACTTTGTGAGTACCTTGATCAGATGCTAGCAACTGCAAAGCTCAGGAGATCTAGCTCACTGGCTGCTGCTCCTATATTATTTGTACCAGACCAGATAGTACATTATGATTATGTATTGACCATAGAGGACTGAACAAGATAACCATGAAGAGCTGTTATCCCCTCCCACTAATGAATGAGCTGAGGGATAGACTTGGGAAAGCGACAGTATTTACCAAGTTAGATGTGAAAAATAGTTACTAGCTTTTGCAAATACCAAAGGGTGAGGAGTGGAAGACTGCTTTTCATGGTTGGTATGGCTTGTATGGGTATACCATGATGCCTTTTGGGTTATGTAATACACCATCCACTTTCCAGAATATGATAAATGATGTATTTAGAGGTCCATTAGATGAAGGAGTCATTGCCTATATGGACAATATCCTGATCTACTGAGAGACTATAGAAGAGCATGTTGCTCTAGTTACAAGAGTGATGGAAAATCTGTGAGAAGCAGGCTTATGCATTAGCATCAAGAAGTCAACCTTCCACCAGAGGGAAGTTGAATTCTGAAGGTACAAGATATCTGATTGTGGGATATTAATGACAATAGAAAAGGTAGAATCGATCAAGAACTGGTCAAGTCCAAGGAGCATCATCAAAGTACAATGCTTTATGGGCTTTTCTAACTTCTACCGAAGGTTCATCAAAGGGTTTAGCAAGATAGCAAGGCCATTGACCAACCTAATGAAGAAGGATATTAAATGGGACTGGACATCAGCCTGCACAGAGGCTTTTGAACAATTGAAGGAGTTGTTCACATCCAGCCCTCTTCTAGTACATATTGACTCAAATCAGGCAACAAAGCTGCAGACTGATGCAAGTGACTTTGCATTGGGTGCAGTTTTATCACAGCTCTGTGAGGATGAGAAATGGCACCCATTGGCATATCATAGTTGCAAGTTTGTACCAGCAGATGTAAACTATGATGTCCATGATAAGGAAATAACTGTAATTATGGTAGCATTCAAAGAATGTGATTATTTACTGAGGTCAGTTGCTGATCAGATTGTTATATATACTGATCACTAGAATGTTGAATGCTTTAATAGTACCAAGATACTGAACATATGGCAACACTACTGGTTGGAGTTGTTGCAACCATTCACTTTTAAGGTTATTTACTGTGAAGGTAGGTTGAATGAGAAGGCAGATGAATTGTCAAGGCATAGGGACTACTACCTTGAAGGGGGGGGTAATTCTCAATTGAACACTGAAACAACCTTTCTCTGACCTGGTCAATGGGTTGCAAATGAGGAGTAGGACATCTTGCGACCACAGGTGTTGCAATCTTGCTAAGACTATCAGTTGCAATCTCCTTTCTTGGAAGCGCTTAAGAAAGCAACTAGCACAGATGACAAGTACATGGGCATATTCTAGTCAGTCATCAATAGGCAGAAAGATGTTGACCCTAGTTTTTTAGTAGAGCAGGACTTACTACTCTATAAGAATAGGTGGTATATACCCAAGGTCAAAGGGTTGAAGCAAATAATCATGGGGGCAGAACATGATTCCCATATTGTGCGACACTTTGGGACATACAAGATAGTTTGACAAATCAAGTCAAACTTCCATTGTCCAAAGATGGATGAGAACATCATAGAGTATGTGCGTACTTGCAATACATGTCAAAGGAGCAAGACAGTCTAGCATACAAAATTTGGGTTACTTGAATCAATTGAGGTGCCAATGAGACCATGGAATGATATTTCTATGGACCTCATTGTAGCATTACTGGAGTCTGAGGGATATACAAAGATATGGGTCATTGTTGATCAATTCTCGAGAATGGCGCACTTTATACAATTGGCACTAGAGTTGTCTATAGAAAAGTTGTCATTAATATTCCTGAAGGAGGTATGGTACCTCCATGGGCTCCCAGAATCAATAATCCCAGACCGAGATACCCAATTCACCTCTAGGTTTTGGGCAAGCTTGATGATGTTACTACAAATCAAGCTTAATATATTGACGGCTTTCCATCCAGAAACCGATAGTCAGAGTGAATGGGTGAACTAGACTTTCGAACAATATCTTGGGAGCTATTGCTCATATCAGCAAGATGATTGGGTGTTTTTGTTACCATTGGCAAAGTATGTGTATAATACCTCAACCTCAGAATCCACTAGGGCTTCCCCTTTTGAGATTAACTATGGATTCAACCCTTGTACGAACTGGTCAGGCATAGTTCCAGATAGCCAAGGTATTCATCCAAGCAGTGAGCTCGTAGTATGGAACTGGGAGGGTTCATGGCAAGAGGTCAGAGAAATCTTACAAGAAGGACAAGAAAGGCAACGGAAGTAGCATGATCAAAAAAGGCTACCATCTCCAGCATACATGACAATGGAAAATGTGACCAATGGAGTTGCAAAAAGGCACATCCAGGTAATGCTGAACTGAAAGAACACCCAGACAAAAAGGCCAATGGAGAAGTTGGACCACTGAATGTTTGGCCCTTTTGTGGTCAAACAAAAGGTAGGATCCTGGGTATATAAGCTCGAACTCCTAGTTTATTGGTCAATCCATCCTGTATTCAATGTTAGTCTACTAGAGCCATATCAAGATGACCCAGTTGGTAGGCCCCAGAGGGAAGTTCCGTTACCTAAGATAGTTGACAATGAACCAAGTTGTGGTGTTGAAACTATCCTAGATAGTCATTGGTATGGCAGGATAAAGATGAGTTCCCACCACTGATTTGTTCAATACTTAGTAGTGTGGGAAGGTTATAAGCCAGAGGAGAATTCATGGGAACCTTTCAAGATGGTAGAAGGAATGGCCTCAGAGGCTCTGAATCATTTCCACCAAAGGTATCCATCCAAGTCACGGGATCATCGCATATCGGATGTACTGAAGCCAGGGAATAAAAACCATCCCTAACAGTCAGGGGCAGAGCTTAGAGAAGAGGGGAGTCATGTAATTAACCACCAAAGGGTGTCTTGGTGTAAACTATCCTTACACCCATACTGGAGACCATGAGGTCAATGGGTAACGGTAGTTTAGTTCACTATAGTGGACAACAATGCATGCAATAAGATTGTGGTATTAAAGGCAAGTACGGGAAAGGCTTGTAGAATGAGGCCTGAGTTACCCTGACACAAGGTCTGGGTTACCCTACCTAGCACCTACAGGTACTTGCTTGGGGCATGGGGTGATCCTATAAGCATTGGGCACTGCGGTAAAATCTAAAGGTTACAAACCTAGTAGTCCTTGGGAGACTATAGGAGGAGCTACCGGGCTCCGAATACCGCAGGATTTTACGGAGGTATTTCTAACATCCCCCTGCAGCCCAGCGTAAGGACCGCAAGGCATGGGCTTATGATTGTTGAGTTGCTCCCTTCCTTACAAAAGAAAGTGACTGCAGGCACTCTTGTAACACCATATAGGTTGTTGCTGTCCATCTGACCGGATGCTGCCCATAGGATATATGAGAGGGCATAGAGTGTGCTCTAGAAGAAGGACTAACTTCTGGTCCCAAATATGTGGCAAATGGACAAGAACTGAAGGTTTCACTCAGAAAATACCAGAAGGGTAGCCCACAGCCTCTGGGGTAGTCCTGCGGTCACCCGGAAGATGTTGAAGCATCTCTGTGCAGGTGAATTGCACATAGACACAACTCATACCCAATCGCTATAAGACTTTTGGCATTGTTTGAGAACTCTAAAAACATGACTCTGATCATGGTAGGGGTACTTTCAGGGAGTTGACAATGGGTAGCATCAACCAAGCCAATCACCAAAGTACCCTACCGGGGGAGCTGAGTAGACTTTCCTATCAGGCAAAGACCTGATTCGAATGAAGTAGAAGGTTCAGCTTGATCATGAGAGCTTTATCTACTAAAGGCTTGGACAGACACAATGCATATGGGTATGAGAGTTCGTAAGTGGTATATCTCCTTAGTTTCATGATAGTTCACCACTAGCATGTCAACAATATGAAGAGTTTTTCTCCTGCAGTCACATTAAAGATGCAGCACTTGAAACACTTAATGTTGGAAGGAGATTTAGCCAGAGCGGGCCAATATCCAAATGGGAATAACGTCCTGGGTGGTGTGTATTGGCCAGCCCAGAGGAGATGGGTGTGCTCATGATTAAGTTAGAGTAGTGATGGGTGGGAACTGGCAGTATATGATATTCTACTTAAACAATATGCGAGTCCCACTCTACTCTGGCAATCAACTACCTCTTGAGAAACTTACTGAGTGAAGCTGCAGCTTAACAATATTAAGTTTTACTGTTTTGATTCTTCTTTTCTCTACTGTTGATTATTGCTTTTGATCTTTGAGTCACTTCAGTGCAGTTGCAAACTTGGGATCCATCTTCCATTAAGGTGCCCCAATTACAGTATGATCCTATCATCGACATCATAATCTACAAGGCACCTGACTAGCAGACAAGTGACTACGGTATCTCTACTTTAGTCGAGAGGGATAATACAAGGCAAGCTTGAATGACTGAAGTTTCGTCTGACACCAATAATAGTATCACCATGACCTCTGCTAATGCATGGACAACTCACACGATGACTATGAACAGTCGAGGTCATTTCTGGGAAAGAGGTGGAGGTCGGTATGCTTGGTGGACAGACTAGTCATTTGACCGGTTGGTACTGCTTAAAGAAGGGACATAAATAGGATGATTGCTCCCTTAAGAAAAAAACAGACTGAGCGAGAACTGGGTAACAGGATAGATAGAGAGAGGCATCTAAAACAAGAAATTCTGAGACTATAACTGCATTTTTCTCTTCTGTTTGTACCCTAATCGTGAATATAAACCAGTTATCTTTGCAGCAGGACTGGATCATTGATTCTGGAGCTACTCATCACTTATGCCATAATCATCTTCTATTGGCAGAGCTACATGGATTTGTGAAACCTATAATAGTCTACTTAGGAAATGATTCTACTATTCTGGTGACCAGAACTGGTATTGTTTATTTGGATCTACCATCTGAGATGATAACTATCGAAGCTCCATATGCCCCAAGTCTTCAAGTGTCTCTATTATCCATAAACCAGCTATCATAGCAGTCTCCTATTTCATTTGAAGAATCAGCCTGTTTTATTGGAGAATTGGTGCTCAGAAAACAAGATGATGAACTATACCATTTCTGCTAGAAGTCAGTCATCACAAGCACTGCCGTCCTGCCATCTCTCGAACTCTGGCACCAGTGATTGGCTCACCTCCATCATCAATCGCTCAAGTTCATGATACCACCTGCTGAATTTACAGAGATTGAGACTGAGACTGACAAACTTCAGAAGCTTTGCAAGGTTTGTATTAAAGTCAAGTATCAGAAAAGATCCTAAGAAAATCTGCACCGCAAACTACAGGTCTATTCAAACTCATACATTCTAATTTCTGTGGACTGATAAGCCCTGAGTCTATGTCAGGCTAACAATATTTCATATTATATATCCATGATTACTCACACTCGACCTTGGTATATTTTCTCCATTCAATGAATGCAGTTGAGTTTGTTTCAGTGTTTCAGGAGTTTACAGCTATTGTTGAGAAGGAGTTTCCTGATTATCTGATCACCTGCTTCCATTATGATAACAGAAAAGGGGAGTATGATAATAATTTCTTTTGTGGTATCTTAAGGGTATCAGGCATTTCCTTTAAGCCTTCACTCCTATATACTCAAGACAAAAACAGAGTTAGTGAAAGGATGATATGGACTATTGTGATAAAAGCATGGGCTATACTTTTGGACTCCTACCTGAGAGATGAATTTTGGGCAGAAGCAGTCAATACTCCTGTATACCTGCACTCCCGTTCTCCTTCCCAGTCAGTCACTGGATTGACAACATATGAGAAGATTCATAAGGAGAAGCCAGAACTTGCTCATCTACTCTGCTTTCAATGTGTGATATATAAGCTTATCCCAGATGCTCAACGATGAGGCAAGTTTGCCCAATGATCCAAGAAGTATGGATTCATTGGTTACATGCAGGATACAATAGGGATATGGCAATTATGTAATCTAGAGGAGAAGCAAGTGATCTAGGCCTCAAATGTACAGTTTGATGAGACACAGATTATTGGTGACCATATTGTCAGCCCATCAGAATTCTATGTATTAAAAGCTTGTATGCCTAAGAACATGCCTCTAGAGGAGGATGAGTTAGAGCCAGAAATGTCTAGTATAGATACGATGGTAAATGATCAGTTTGGTGGTATTCTGAACAAGGCTCATCATGACCTATGTAATGGCATGGCAGCAGAGGAGGGCCAGACTGAGGGCCCTTTAACTAAGGACAATCATCTATTTGATGGTGTTGCTTATGATGGGAATGGCGTACCTGATAGCAGCATTCCATCAGCTGATGAGAGCACTGACAAGGCTCTACCTGAGAAGATACTGAGTCTAGAGAATCCTGCAACTCTGTTTGGGCAGTACGATGAGCCTATCACTCCAGCAGGTAATATGAGGCTGGTGCTGGTAAGACAATCACGATGACTTGGTAGCCTAATGAAAGTACACAGTATGGTACTTGATCCTGGGACTAGTGATAGGATTGAGAGCAACCTGCTTAGCTAACAGGAAGCAATCAATCAATGTTACTGTGTTAATGGGAAAGAAGCCATGAGGGTTGAATTCTATTCTCTGAAGCAGAACTGAACATGGCAATACCTCCCTATGGTCCCTGATGGTGCGAACCTGATACGCTGTATGTGGGTCTTTGTACTGAAGATGAACCCTAATGGTACTGAGAGGTTCAAAGCTTGCTTGGTGATCAAGGGCTATGAGCAAGTCACAGGGGTAGACTTTGGTGAAACATTCATGCCAGTCACCAAGTTATTAAGTTTTCAATTACTTGGTACTCTCTCAACCCTCAATGGGTGGGTGATGATGTAATGACCCACCACAGGGTGTCTTACAGTAAACTACTCTTACACCGATACTGAAGACCCTGAAGTCAATGGGTAAAGGTAGTTTGGTTCACTATAGTGGACAACTATGTATACTATAAGATTGTAGTATAAAAGATGGGCTCGGGAAAGGCTTGTGTAATGAGGCTGGAGTTACCCTGACATGGCACCCTAGTTACCCTACCTAGCATATAGAGGTACTTACTTGTGGCAGGGTGCAATCCTATAAGGATTGGGCACTACAGTAAAATCCAAAGGTTACAAACCTGGTAGCATTTGGGGGACTATAGGAGGAGCTACAGGGCTCCAAATGTCCCAGGATTTTATAGAGGTATTCCTAACACCCCCCTGCAGCCCCAGTGTAAAGGCCGCACGTCATGGGCTTATGGTTGTTGAGTTGCTCCCTTCCTTACAAAACGGATTTAGTGGAGGTACTCTTGCAACACCATATTGGTTGTCACTGTACGTCCGACCAGATGCTGTCTGTAGGATATATGAGAGGTCATAGGGTTTGCTCCAGAAGAAGGGCCATCTTCTGATACCAGATATGTGTAAAACGGAGAAGACCTGAAGGAGTTACTCAGGTAATACCGGAAGGGTAGTCTAGAGCCTCCTGGGTAGTCCCAGGGTAGCCTGGAAGATGTTAAAGCATCTCTGGGCAGGTGAATTGCACATAGATACAACTCATGCCCAATTGCTATAAGACTATTGGGGTTGTTTGAGACCTCTAAAAGCATGATTCTTATCACAGTAGGGGTACTTTCGTGGAGTTGACTGTGGGTAGCACCCATCAGGCCAATCATCAAGGTACCACACTGGGGGAGCCAACTAGACTTTCTTATCAGGCAAAGACCTGACTAGAATGAAGTAGAAGGTTCAGATCGATCATGAGAGCTATGTCTACTAAAGGCTTGCATAGATGAAATGCATATAGGTGTGAGAGTTCATAATTGGTATATCTCCTCAGTTGCATGATAGTTCGCCACTCGCATGTCAACAATATGAAGAGTTTTCCTCCTGCAGTCGCATTAGAGATGCAGTGCTTGAAATACTTGATGTTTGAAGGAGATTTAGCCTGAGTGGTCCAACTTCCACAATGGAATAAGGTCCTTAGTGGTGTGTTTTGGTCAGCTGGGAGGAGATGGGTGTGGCCATGAGTAAGTTAGAGTAATGATGGGTGAGAGCTGGCAGTATATGATATTCTACTGAAACTATATGCGAGTCCCACTCTACTCTGGCAATCAACTACCTCTTGAGAAACTTAATGAGTGAAGCTGCGGGGTAATGATATTAAGTTTTACTGCTTTGATTCTTCTTTACGCTACTGTTGATTATCACTTTTTGATTCTTGAGTCACTTCAGCATGGTCGCGAACGTGGGATCCATCTTGCCTTAGTGCGCCCCCATTACAGTATATTGTTAAGTGACTTCCTCGCTTAACTCTCTTGAACTTGATGCCACAAAATTTTCCTATGTTGACATATTCGAGTATGAGTCACTTGTCTGGTACAAGAAGTATCGGGTGGAAAGAATTATGTCTTCTGAAGTTGGTTTTACTGACCCTACGGTACAGGAACACGCCGCCTGAACCCTACAAGCCAACATTATTGCGGATCCACAGGGTTTGGAGTGCGAACCTGTGCCACTATTACTTGAAGCTACTCCCTTTGTAGTTCCTCAGCCTTGTCAAGAATAGGTTGTTCTGGACCTGAGGGCCCTCTTGCAATCCTGTTCCCATGATGCTGAGTTTACCAAGATGATGACTGTTGACAATCAGGGTATCAGCTTTGCAGACTTTACATATGAGTATGTTGAACCGTATATCCTTCGGGAAATATGTTGTCAATTTCATGCGGCTCAAGAACAGTTACATTTTTGGAATGAGCAAAGGCAAGCTGTATTTCATCAGGATATTGTGAAGATAGCAAGGAGTTGGATGTTGGATCAACAGGCCACATTTCATGAGCATGTCTAAACTTTCAACTCACTAAACACCAGGATTGGAGCTCTAGAGAAGACAATTTAAGGTGGATATGATATACACTCTGATAATGACACAATTATGAGAGACGCTCCTCCCCTTCCATTAGTGCTTACTGAAAAACGTCCATCTAACTTTGCTCCGAAGCTTCATGAAATGTTGCAGAAGGCTGAAGAAAGGCAATTTCTCACCCCTCTAGGGATACAAGAAATCAGTAATGACTGAGAAGAGTAGTTCTCTCAGGAAGGCACACAGGCTCCATCCAATCCTCATACATGAGCATGGAGAAGTAGAGACAATAGTCCCTCTGGGGTGCTAGGTCCTATGACTAGTCCCACGCCAAGGTTGGAGAGAAGGACGAGGCAGACACCACCAGTTAGAGAAGCTTGGATGACTCATTCAGGAGCCAGGAACACCCCGACAGTTGCAGTCCGACCACCCACAGGGGAGTGTCCTTTTGGTAGTGCAATGCCAGTTCCTCTAGGACAGGCACCACAGACGCTAGCATGAAATACTCCTATAATTATTCTGAAAGCCCCAGGACCTAAGCCTTCGGGCAGTGGTCCTGGTCAACATCTAGGTGTCCCGGGGGTTTGGGCGCAGTCACTTGTGAGTGATTGTTCCACTGATTGTTCGGTTGAGGGAGACTCGATTTTTACCAGATGTTTCCATGATGTCAACAGGTGTGTTTAACTACCTTCACAGGCAGTTAGGCACCTTCCAGGACAAAACACAGCTGCAGAAAAGAGAGTTAAAGTTGAAAAAACACCTTCTGATTTTTATGGTTCACTTCATCATCAAGGTCTCCCACTCGCACCAGAGACCTGTTTGGAATATGAACAGTCCCGGTACAAACCTGGGCAAGCAATGGGAACTCCAAGTCAATTGGACAGTACCCACTTACCCCCTCCAACAGCACACCCAGTCCCACCATCCAGGGGTGGTTCCCAATATAGTGGACCAGGTAGTTCAGAGGAATCCTTTGATGGATATGATGTTCCCAGTGGAGGCGGATGTAATAGACCCCCAACAGGTAGAAACACTGGGGCTAGAGGGGATCTGGGTGATTCTGACTCCTCTAGCAGCTCAGATAATGATGCCAACTGCATCCCCGATCTTGAGCAATTTCTTGGGTGATGTAAGTCCAACTGGAATGACTCAAAGAAGAGACACTATGACTGCAGAACTTGTAAGCTAGCCAAATTCTCACAGTCATGTAAGAAGGAAAGCAAGACAGCTTCTAAGGTAAAGCCTAAGAAACCTGAGAAATTGGGTGACGTTAAGGCTTTTAACGGGGATGTTGACAACACTCTGAGGTTTCTTAGTAATGTGGAAATCAAGTTTAATTATTTCTGTGAGTCTGTTACAGATGATATGGATAAGATTAGCTTGGTCATCGCTCCCTTGGAAGCTTCTGCCAAAAGCTGGTATATAGGTCTCTACCATTATATTAATGAGGAGGCTACCTAATGAAGTGGAATGCCATTTAACACAGACCATGAGCTATGTACCTGGGAAGGATTCTGCCATCATTTGAAAAACAGCTTTGGAGGACATGCAGATCGGGATCACTGCTTAGCTGAGTGGACCTCATTGCAGATAAAACCTGCCCAAGTAGACAAGTACTTTGATAAGGTCATTGATCTAATGACCAAACTAGGGTATATGGATTGATGAGCAGTAAAAGACAAGGGGAGTATTGGCATTACATCAGAATAGTGGATAGTCTGAGTTCCGAAGAACCCCTATCCCAAGGATCTAAACGAGTACCTCGATCTCCTAAGGAAAATTAGTCATGACTTGGAGGACAATACCTACTTTAGCCAAACAGTGGTTAAGGATAAAGGATCCAGTCATAATAAAAGTGAGGACAAGCATTCCTCAAAGAAACAACAGAAGAAGGGAAAGGTTTCAGGTAAGCAGAATCCCAAACCTGCTAACTCTTCAGGCAGCCTTCAGTCAAAGCTGGAAAATTCAGAGTATTCTATTGCTCACAAGAATATTCCTAGCACACTCCTTGACAAGTGCCAAAGGTTAGGCCAATGGACCAAATGTGGACAACTTGGCCACTTCTGACGGAAGGGTACCTTGGTTACTCCAGTTGTTAGTGTTGGAAATGTATGCTGCTCGACATACTCACCTTACCCCATTCATTCAGCTGTTTGTCTTTTTACCATTTGTCTTTTTGCTGTTTGTCTTTTCGCCATTTGCTTTTTTGCCTTTTGCCTTTTCGCCATTTACTTTTTTGCCATTTGCCTTTTTTTTTTGCGGTTCACTTTTTCGCTGCTCGGTCGCCGCATCACAGGAGGAAAATGTGGGAGCCATACAGGTGGGGGAGGGAACTGTGGGAGCTGTTCCTATATGGGAACGGTACTGGTATAGGAACGGTATGGGAAGAGGGAACGGCACAGGTGAAGGAACGGTATGGGTGTGGGGATGGTATGGGTTCGGGAATAGTGTGGGCGTGGAAATGGTATTAGCGCAGAAACGGTACAGGCGCAGGAGTCAATGTGACTGCCTGGAGCTATGGGAGTCTTTGTAAAGTTTGTCTTTTATTTGTTTGTTAGCATGGGAGTTCTGTGTAGGAAAGAGGAACTTATCGGAAGAGGGTGTGCAAGAGTGGGCAAACTGGATGTTTGTGGTCATCAGTGGAATGATGGGAGGATTCCCTTATCGTGATTCATATATACTCCTGTCTTTACTGTTGTGTTAGTTAGTTGTGCATTAGTGAGAGTGAGCGAGAGTGTTGTTGAACAAGAGAGAGAACTTCCCCACTTTACCCATTGATCAGAGTTTTCACCAGCCAAGTGACTAATCACGATTTTTGTTGTATCATAGGCTATCATTCGTCAGTCTAAAGTCTTTGTCATTTAAAAGTTACCTCTTCCAAGCTCGTCAAGATACACAAGCAATCCATGGGAGAGGCGGGCCATATATCTGGTCCCTCTAACGAAATCAAGTACATTGAGGGCCCTCCTCCTGTTACTAGAAAAATTCTCGAAGTCTACAAATCAACTCCTCAGATAATAGAGGTTGGTATAGATCCTTTAGACTAGGTAATTAACCATCCAAAGAGAAATTAGTTAGCAACTAACAATGTCCCAGGCCAATGATGGCAAGCTGGGGTGATAAAACTTGATGGACTGGAGATGGACAAGGTAAGTCCACCCTCCAAAGACTATGTATAGAAAGCTAAAATTTACTAGTCTCAGTGGAGTATGGTAGTCAAGGATGAAAAAGGTTTTCTTGTGGGTTTCGGTGTTGGGGGTTCTCTCTGTTATGCATCCATTGGGCTTTTCTTATCATATTCTCTTTGGCTTTTCTTGGTTTGTTTGGATCTGGTTCAGTTATGATTACATCAGGCAGGACTTGATTATATACAATTGAAAGTTATTTCCAAGGTTACCTGAGGGGGGTTTAGTACCCGAAATCATACTAGCATGATAGTAAACAGTACTTCTTACTTTGACTCATGATTTTATAACTTAACTGTTTGCAACACACTTTAAACTTAACTTCTATTAACCTATTTGACCTCTCTTGTATTGAAGATGAGAGACCCCACACCCTTACTAACCTATTAACATTATTTGATCTTAGAAATGTTTAATGAAGGAAAAACCAGAAAGCGGTGCAGACTCTCAGGTCCCCGTAACATACTAAGTCTATCTGAGTAAAGGTTAGACTTGAGTGGCAACTGAATGCAAAAAGGAGTAGTGCAGAAGCAGTACTACTGCTTGATAATGGCATTATGGGAGCAGGGCTTAGTAGCCAATAGGTAAAGGATACTCAAATGCCCTGTGTATGTAGGAAGACTTCTTCCCACATATTAGATGCAAGTGGGAACAATATCCCAGGATCAGGTCTCCATTATACCAAGGCGGTAAAGATGAAAATAGGAGACTACTCAAATAAGATCAGTTTTGAGATTGCAGAAACGCCAGAGTGCAAAATTGATAGGTATCTTCTGATGTCTTGGCTCTATGAGCATAACCCAGAAATCGATTGGGAAAAGGTTATTCTGGCCTGGCTGACAGCATACTATAAGGCAAACCGACTCACCAGATGTGGTTACCGATGATTAGAATTCATTATTGAGGAAGAGATAATGGCTGAGCATCAAGGATCTATCCATCTCCTTGGGGTGGCTAAGTTCTCAGATGAAGATGGGAATGATATTGCGATAAAGCTCCTGCCAGAATATAAGGACTTTAGTGACATCTTTAGTCCAGAGAGGATAGAGTCCTTACTGCAACACTTCAAGTATGATCATAGGATCGAATTACATGCGGGACAACTCCTCCTTTTGGTCCAATCTATCCCCTGTCTGAGAAGGAACTAAAGGCACTCCATGAGTACCTTGATGAGATGCTAGCAATCGGAAAGATCAGGAGATCAAGTTCACTGGCTGCTGCCCCAATATTATTTGTACCAAAACCAGATGGTACACTACAGTTATGTATTGACTATAGGGGGCTGAACAAGATAACCATGAAAAGCCATTATCCCCTCCTGCTAATGAATGAGTTGAGGGATAGACTTGGGAAAGCAACGTATTTATCAAGTTAGATCTAAAAAATAGTTACTACCTTTTGCGAATGGCAAAGGGTGAAGAGTGGAAGATTGCTTTTCATTATCAGTATGGCTTATATGAGTATACCATGATGCCTTTGGGGTTATATAACACACCATCTACTTTCCAGATTATAATAAATGATGTATTTAGAGGTCTATTGGATGAAGGAGTCATCACTTACATGGACCATATTCTGATCTACTCCAAGACTATAGAAGAGCATATTGCTCTAGTCAGAAGTGTAATAGAGAAGCTGCGAGAACCACACTTATGCATTAGCATCAAAAAATCAACCTTCCACCAGAGGGAAGTTGAATTCCTAGGGTACAAGATATAGGATCGTGGGATATCTATACCAATGGAATAGGTAGAATCGATCAAGAAATGGTCGAGTCCAAAGAGTGTCGTCGAAGTACTAAGCTTCATGGTCTTTGCCAACTTCTACCGAAAGTTCATCAAAGGGTTTAGCAAGATAGCAAGACCATTGACAGACCTGATGGAGAAAGACATTAAGTGGGACTGGACACCAGCCTGCATGGAGGCTTTTGAACAATCAAAGGAGTTGTTCACATCTAGCTCTATTCTAGCATACTTTGACCCAAACTGGCCAACAAAGTTAGAAACTGATGCAAGTGACTTTGCATCAGGTGCTGTTCTATCCCAGCTGTGTGAGGATGAGAAATGGTAACCGGTGGCCTATCATAGTAGGAAGTTCGTACCAGGTGAAGGGAACTATGATGTCCATGATAAGGAAATGACCGCAATTGCGACAGCATTCAAAGAATGGGATCATTTACTGAGGTTGGTTGCCAATCAGATTGTTATATATACTGATCACAAGAATCTTGAATACTTTAATAGTACCAAGATACTGAATAGACAGCAATACCACTGGACAGAGTTCTTGCAACCATTCAATTTTAAGGTTATCTACTGGGAAGGTAGGTTGAACAAGAAGGCAGATGCATTGGCGAGTTGTAGGGACTACCGACTTGAAGGGGGGGGTACTTCTCAATCAAACCCTGAAACAACCTTTTTCCAACCTGGTCAATGGGTTGTAAATGAGGAGTGGGACATCTTGTGACCACAGGTATTGCAATCTTGCCAAGGCTATCAGTTGCAATCTCTCTTCTTGGAAGCACTTAAGAAAGCAACTAGTGCAGATGACAAGTACACGAGGATTTTGAAGTTTGTCATCAATGGGTAGAAAGATATTGACCCTAGTTTTTCGGTAGAGAAAGACTTACTACTCTATAAGAATAGGTAGTATATACCTGAGACCAAAGGGTTGAAGCAGACAATCATGGAGGCAGAACATGATTTCCGTATTGTGGAACACTTTGGGACATGCAAGACAGTTGGAGGAATCAAGGCAAACTTCTACTGGACAAAGATGAATGAGCACATCGCAGAGTATGTGCATCCTTGTGATACATGTCAAAGGAGCAAGACAGTCCGGCATAAGAAATTTGGGCTACTTGAACCAATCCAGGTACCAATAAGACCATGGAATGATATTTTTATGAACTTCATTATAGCATTACCGGAGTCTGAGGGATATACAAAGATATGGGTCATTGTTGATCAATTCTTGAAAATGGTCTACTTTATACCATTGACAAGGGAGGTGTCTATAGAAAAGTTGGCATTAATATTCATAAAGGAGATATGGTGCCTATATGGGCTCCCAGAATCAATAATCTCAGACCAAGACAGCAGATTCACCTCTAAGTTTTGGGCAAGCTTGATGAAGTTACTACAAATCAAGGTTAATATATCGATGGCTTTCCATCCAGAAACCGATAGACAGACTGAACAGGTGAACCAGCCTTTGGAACAATATCTTCGGAGCCATTGCTCATATCAAAAAGACGATTGGGTGTCCTTGTTACCCTTGGCAGAGTATGAGTATAATACTTCTACCTTAGAATCCACTATGGCTTCTCCTTTTGAGATCAACTATGGATTCAGCCCTCCTATGAACTGGTCAGGCATAGTTCCAGATAGCCAAGGCATTCATCCAAGTAGCAAGCTCTTAGGACAGAACTGGGAGGGTTCCTGGCAAGAGGTCAGAGAAACCTTACAAGGGGCACAAGAAAGGCAACGGAAGTGGCATGACCAAACAAGGCTACCATCTCTAGAATATGTGACAATAGAAGATATGACTAATGGAGTTGCAAAAAAGGCCGACCGGGTAATGTTGAACCGAATGAATATCTTGACAAAGAGGTCAATGGAGACGTTGGACCACTAAATATTTGGCCCATTTGTGGTCAAATGAATGGTAGGATCCCGGGCATATGAGCTCAATCTCCCAGCTCATTGGTCAATCCATCCTGTATTCAATGTCAGTGTACTGGAGCCATATTGGGATGACCCAGTAGGCAGGTCCCAGAGGGAATTTTTGTTACCAGAGATCGTTGACAATGAACCAAGTTATGTTGTCAAAGCTATCCTGGATAGTCGTTGGTATAGCAGGATAAAGATGAGTTCCCGCCACGAGTTTGTTCAATACTTAGTAGTGTGGGAAGGTTACTGACCAGAGGAGAATTCATGGGAACCTTTCGAGATACTAGAAGGAACCGCCACAGAGGCTCTTAATGATTTCCACCAAAGGTATTCATCCAAGCCACAGGATCACCGAATGGTAGATGTACCAAAGCTGGGAAATAAAAGACGTTGTTAACAGTCCAGGGCGGACCTTAGAGAAGAGGGAAGTCGTGTAATGACCCACCAGTTGGTGTCTTACAGTAAACTACTCTTACACCGATACTGGAGACCATGAGGTCAATAGGTAAGGGTAGTTTGGTTCACTATAGTGGACAACTATGTATGCTATAAGATTGTAGTATAAAAGGTGGGCTTGGGAAAGGCTCGTGTAATGAGGCCTGAGTTACCCTGATATGAGGCCTGGGTTACCATGCTATAAGGTCCCAGTTCCCCTGACATGGCACCCTAGTTACCCTACCTAGTATAGAGGTACTTAATTGGGGCAGGGAGCAATCCTATAAGGATTGGCCACTCCGGTAAAATCCAAAGATTACAAACATCGTAGCTTTGCGGGGACTATAGGAGAAGCTACAGGGCTCCGAATGTCCCAGGAATTTACAGAGGTATTCCTAACACCCCCCTGCGGCCCCAGTATAAGGACTGTATATCAGGGGCTTACAGTTGTTGAGTTGCTTTCTTCCTTACAAAAGGAATAGAGTGGCGGTACTCTTGCAACAACATATAGGTTGTTGCTGTCCGTCCAACCGGATGCTGTCCGTAGGATATATGAGACGGCATAGGGTGTGCTCCAGAAGAAGGTCTATCTTCTGGTACCAAATATGTGTAACATGGACAAGAACTGAAGCAGTTACTCAAGTAATACTAGAAGGGTAGTCCAGAGCCTCCCGGGTAGTCTCAGAGTGGACTGGAAGATGTTGAAGCATCTTTGGGCAGGTGAATCGCACATAGACACAACTCGTGCTCAATCCTTGTAATACTATTGTGGTTGTTTGAGACCTCTAAAAGTATGATTCTTATCATAGTAGGGGTACTTTTAGGGAGTTGACTATGGGTAGCACCCATCAGGCCAATCAACAAGGTAACTCACATCAGCAAAATAAAATCTGGCATCTGATGCATGGGCATTGCATCCTGACACAAGCTGCATTTGTCATACACCTGGTTCACCTACTGCATCTTGAGTTTAGATGTACTATTATATTGCACCTAGTGCATCCTGAGTTTGTATGGGACACTCAGTTGCATCCTGAGTTGGGAAGCTA
Organism: Choiromyces venosus 120613-1; assembly: GCA_003788595.2. Lineage (NCBI taxonomy): Eukaryota > Fungi > Ascomycota > Pezizomycetes > Pezizales > Tuberaceae > Choiromyces > Choiromyces venosus. Next base: position 303,671 of record ML120366.1, read on the forward strand.
CACTCAGTTGCACCTAGTGCATCCTGAGTTCAGCGGGGATGCTTGCTTGACTCCTGAGTTCAAATTGGACACTTGGTTGTATCCTGAGTTTGGAAGGTCCACTTAGTTGCGCCTAATGTATCCTGAGTTCTGAAGTGATGCTCTGTTGCTTCCTGAGTTTGGATTGGACACTCGGTTGCATCCTGTGTTCCGCAGGGATTCTCACTTGCCTCCTGAGTTTGGATTGGACATAAGGTTGCAGCCAGCCACATATTAGCCACTAACTGTGAAAGCTTAACAAAATTAGTCACAAAAAAAGGAGAAGACTCAAATAACATATTATCTTGTGAAATTAGGTAGTACTGTGCAAGGTTTGATCACCGAAGTACATAAGTAACAGTAGGTTAACAAAGGTTAAGGCTGCTTAACAGGAGTTAACATGATCTCCTTTGCTGCTTTTTGTTAAATTGTAGGCTCTATGGGGATTAGTTGTCTTGAAATGGAGATTAGAACCCTGTATAGATATCCTCAATTTGATGAAATGATACAGTACACTGATATCCAAGTGTATTTCATTGTCATAATTCTGAAGGGAGTGAATATGACAGTTGGATTCATTGTAAAAATCAGTGATATTTGTGATATCTTAGGTAACACAGCATGTTATATTTTCAAACACATGTTTTCTGATCATTCTTTTTAGTTACATTCAACATCTACATCTACTATTAATAAATCCTGCAAACTCTAATCTCGTAACATCAAAGACCAATATCTTGACACTCTGATATCCTGATGTAATGTCAGAGTCAGAGTTCTAAGGCAACCTTCAGCTCACTTCTAGCACAGTTCCTCATGGTGTTGCTGGCTCTTATGGAAATAGTGTTTAATGGTGAATTTCTGCTAAACCTGAAGACAGATATTTCAACCCCCAGACATTCGCTCACACCCATCAGACATGTTTCTGAATCCCCTTGATACCGGCGCTCTAACGGTGCCTCCCACAATCTCCTGTCATCAGTCTCCGCCAAGCTACTGGCTGCTATGAACTAATCTTTACTGGTAAATTTCTGCTAACTTTGAAGACAAATATCTCAATGCTCAGATGTTTGCCCACACCCATCAGACATGGTCCAGGATCCCCTCGATGCCAGCCTTCCAATGGTGCCTCCCATGCCCTCCTGGCATCAGTCCCTGCTGAGCTACAGGCTGCTATGGAAATTGTCTTGACTAGTAAATTTCGGCTAGGTTCAAAGACAGATATCTCGACACCTGGCTATTTGCTCACACCTGTCAGACATGTTCCGGAATCCCCTCGATGCCCGCATTCCAACGGTGCCTGCTGCATACTCCTGGCATTAGTCCCCAACGAGCTACAGGCTGCTATAGAAATAGTCTTTACTGGTAAATTTCTGCTAACTTTGAAGACAGATATCTCGATGCCCAGTGATCTGCCCACACCTGTCAGACAAGTTCCAAAGTTCCCTCGATGCAAGCTTTCCAACGGCGCCTCCCTCATCCTCCTGGCATTAGTTCCTGCTGAGCTACAGGCTGCTATAAAAATGGTCTTTACCGGTGAATCTCTGCTAACTTTGACGACAGATATCTCAACACCCAGCCATTTGCTCGCAGCTATCAGATAGGTTCTGCTATTGCCTTGATGCCAACCTTCCAACAGTGCCTTCCACGTCCTCCTGGCATTAGCCTCCGCCAAGCTACAGGCTGTTATGGAAATAGTCTTTAACAGTGAATTTCTGCTAACTTTGAAAACAGATATCTCGACACCCAGCCACCCACCCATACCTATCAGATATGTTCCACAATTCTCTCAATGCCAACCTTCCAATGGCACCTCCTGTGCCCTCCTGGCATTGGTCCCCACTGAGCTACTGGCTGCTATAGAAATTGGCTTTACTGGTGAATTTCTGCTACCTTCAAAGACAGATATCTTGATGCCCAGCTATTCACTTGCACCTGACAGATATGTTCCAGAATCCCCTTGATATCAGCCTTCCAACGGCACCTCCCACACCCTCCTGGCATCAGTCCCCACTGAGTTACAGGCTGCTATAAAGATGGTCTTTACTAGTAAATTTCTGATAAGTTCAAAGACAGATATCTTGACATGCAACTATTCACTTGTGCCTCTCAGACATGTTCCAGATTCCCCTTGATGCCAGCTTCACAACGGCGCCCCCCACATCCTGCTGGTGTCAGTCCCCACCAAGCTACAGGCTGTTATGGAAATAGTCTTTAAGAGTAAATCTCTGCTAACTTTGAAAACAGATATCTTGACTGCCAGCTATTTGCTCCCACCTGTCAGACATGTTCCACAATCCCCTCGATGCCAGCTTTCCAATGGCTCCTCACATATCCTGCTGGCATCACACTCCTCCAAGCTACTAGCTGCTATGGAACTGGCCTTTACTCATGAGTTTCTGCTAACTTTGAAGACAGATATCTTGAAGCCCAGATGTTCACCTATGCCCATCAGATATATTCCACAATCCCCTCAATGTCAGCTTTCCAACGCCGCCTCCCACATCCTCCTAGCATTGGTCCCTCGGAAGCTATAGCCTGTTAAGGAACTAGTATTCATCTGTTAAAGGAATGCTCATGTAAAATCTATCTTGCCATGTATACTAGTTATAAATTTATATAGAATAGATGAAATTGAAATGGTTTTACTAAAAGAAACTTTATGACCTAAGTCCTATATATGGGTTACACTGCTGGTATGCTAGTGTCAGGAGTTTTGAATTTTAGACACTCTCCTCAGATGTTATTATGATGTACTTGCTTAGGACCAGATGGCCTTAGGATGCAATAGTTAAGGACCAGATATCATCAGGATGCAACTGTGAAGTGCCAGGCATTGTCAGGGTGTATCAGGTATAGGGGTCCATGTTCAGATTCTGTTCTGATGGACCCGGCGCAAGCCTCAATGTCAGGATCCAATCTTACTTCAATGTCCCATCTTGGTTAACAGTTATCATTATGTGCACCCTGTGTTTCAGATGCACAGGATGCACCTAGTGCTAGACATTATTTTTCCTGATGTACCGGCGGAGCCGAGTAGACTTTCCTATCAGGCAAAGACCTGACTAGAATGATGTAGAAGGTTCAGCTCAATCATGAGAGCTATGTCTACTAAAGGCTTGTATAGATGAAATGCATATGGGTATGAGAGTTCATAAGTAGTATATCTCCTCAGTTGTATGATAGTTCACCACTAGCATGTCAACGATATGAAGAGTTTTTCTCCTGCGGTCGCATTAGAGATGCAGTGCTTGAAACACTTGATGTTGGAAGAAGATTTAGCCAGAGTGGGTCAACATCCACAATGGAATAAGGTACTTAGTGGTGTGTGTTGGTCAGCTGAGAGGAGACGGGTGTGCTCATAATTAAGTTAGAGTAGTGATGGGTGGGAACTAGCAGTATATGATATTCTACTGAAACTATATGCGAGTCCCACTCTTCTCTGACAATCAACTACCTCTGGAGAAACTAATTGAGTAAAGCTACAGCTTAGCAATATTAAGTTTTACTGTTTTGATTCTTCTTTACTCTACTGTTGATTATTGCTTTTTGATCCTTGAGTCACTTCAGTACAGTCATGAACTTGGAATCCATCTTCCATTAGGGCACCCCTGTTACAGATGAATTATATGGATGTCTCTACTGCTTTTGTGAATCAGCCAATCAATAATGATGTCTACATGCAGTTACTGGAGTGGATTTATTGGCTTGAATCTACCTTACTCTCTACCACTACTGTCTGCAAACTTAACAAGATACTTTATGGCCTAAAGCAGGCACCTCATCTTTGGTATGACCATATAGATCAGTTTGTACAGATAGTTAGACACCACTTATCGGAGAATGATCAAAATCTCTACATTATGAACAACTTTAACCTTATGTTGATACTCTCTGTCGATGATATCCTGATAGTGGTAAAGTCTTCTCGTCAGATCAAAGAGATCAAGGAATACCTACTAGTCCAATATCAGATGAATGATCTTGGAATAGCATGGAGGTTTCTTGGTCTAGAGATCAAACATTCAGCAAGTAGTTTGCTGCTATACTAAATGCAATTTATTAGAATCATTCTCTAATGTTTCAGTATGGCTAACAGCAATCGGGTTCACATTCCTATAGATACCAGTCAGAAGCTACACCCACCAGGGGAGAATGACAAATTGGTGGATCATGAAGAGTACCAATCCTTGGTTGGAAGTTTGATATATCTCATTGTAGGAACTCGACCAGATATGGCATTCACAGTTGCCATGCTCAGTAAGTTTAATATGAAACCGATGACTGGTCACTTCCTCGCTGTGAAGTAACTTCCCTGTTATCTTCGACAAATGATAAATCTAGCTCTTGTCTACAATAGTAGTCAACTGAAGATGTTATGGTTTACCGACTCAGACTTTGCCAGAGATTTGCATCACTGGAAGTCTATGTCCAGGTATGTTTTCACTCTTGCTAATACTGCAATCTCCTGGAAAGCAAAGAAACAGTCTCTTGTTTCCTTGCCCTCAATAGCCAGAGTATATTGGCTATTTGGAAGCCACCCAAGAAGCTGTATGGCTTCGATGCCTTTATCACAGTCAGAAGAATGAAACAACAACTATAGTTGCTCAACTGTGACAATCAAGGAGCTATCAAGCTCAGTGTGAGTCCCCAGTTTCATGAAAGAACAAAATACATTGATGTCAAATACCAATTCATACAGAGCTGCATCAAACAGGACTTGGTTGAACGAAGCTATATATCTTCAAACAACATGACTACTGATATCATGATGATGTCTCTGACCAGAGATACCCATCAGTGACATATTTGAAACCAAGGCCTTAGGAGAGTGTAAATCAAATTGGAGGGAGTGATTTGGTTTAGAGAAGTCCTTAGGAGTAACTCTTAGTTTCGTTTCTTTTCTTTCTTTTCTTTCCTTTTATTGCTTTTTAATTTTTTATTTTTCTTCTCCTATATGGGACACTCTTTTTCCTACCTTAATCCATGGGAGGTTTTTTAATGAGGTCACCAAAATTTCTATATACTTATCTGGGGGTATCAGGAAGAGTGAGAGCATTGTAAGTATACTCTAATGCATACCTGTGATGCTTCCTGATAATGGAAGTGGAATGAGCTGAAGAAAACAAATGAGATGGAATGGGTCGATAGTGGAATGGGCTGAAGAAGATGGTTCAGACCAAGCAGTATTAGGTAGTACCGATGCAACCAACCAGATTGAGTGTAATAGTCTGGGACAGAAAGATAGTTATGGCATCACCAGATACTTAGTATAAGAGAGAGATGCACGGCATCTTAACAAAAACCAAGGAGAAATTGAGGAACACTTTTTCACTCAGTAACTTTTATCTTTTATACTCTACCAAATTTGATTTTCCTGCGAACTTTACTTATTGATATATTTTTCATTTCACTACAGACAGCAAGTTAATGAATGCTCTGTTTTCTATGGGCAGCGTCAGCAAGCAATTCTCTCTTTACATGTACTAGCCCATGCAAAGTTTTGATTGTCTCATGATATGGTGCTTGGTTAGGGTGTAGGCATGAAAGGATCTGGAATGAGGGTTTTTGGTATGGTAGTGTACCAGGTGGTAACCTGTATGAACTAATACAATAGGGATCGGGGGTAGGCCAGCTATCGTTTGATTCCTAAGGGAGACTAGAGGGGTAAAGACAAGAAGGTCTTAGAAGAAGCGAATGGGAAAGGGAGCAAAAGAATCGCCGTTCAACCAAGTATATTTCTTATCTAGGTTCTGTCTGAAGTCTGGTGTTTCTTGCTAGTCAGGAAGCCTGTCTCAAATACATGATTTCCTCCACCCAAGGTAGAAGCTCCTGAAAACCGGCAACCACTGTCATTACCAGTAAGTGCACACTACCGGAATCTTGTGATCCTACCAGAATCCTGAATCCCCAAGGCAATCCTTCACCTAAGCCTCATCTCTACCACTGGTATACATGACCATTCCTTCACTTGGAATCTCTAGGGCAAAACCTTGCCAGTACAAAAGCATAACTAAACAAACATAACATGTTACTGGAATCCTAGTGATACCGGTAGTAAAACAATCAATCAATTAAAGCAAAAACAAACAACATAATATGATAAAGGAAAACATAAGCATAACCAGTATACAGTTGCCGGAACATGTACACATGTTACATTCCCCCAATCTAAAACACCACATACTCTATTCCAAGTCCTCCTGCTCATTCCCATCCATGTGCCAAAGGAGGGCATCACCATCGGTACCGAAGTAGTCAAACTCTGAATAGCTAGAGTCATATTCCTCATCGTCATAAGGTTCCCAAAATTCATCAGGTACAGGTCCAGCTGCACAGGGAGTCTCTGATACTTCCATTGGTTCCCAAACCGTTCTAACATAGTGTGAATTGATCTTAGGTAGGGGGCCCGTAGGGGGGTTTGTAGTCTAGTATTCTTGGATGATTTCCAAGGAGTTCTCCAGGTTCTCGATGGGTTCCCAAGAGTTGTCAGTCCTTTCATATCCTTTCCAGTATACCAGGAATTCGTCCCTGTTGTTCTGGCATCTGTAGTCAAGGATCTGTTCTGCTTCCCATTCTTCTGCATTGTCAATGATGATAGGTGCCGGCCTGTCCATCCTTCAAGATGCGAATCTATTTGGGTCATTTTCGAGGTATTCCTTATGGGAAGATATGTGGAAGAAGAGTTTCTGTTGCTCCATTTGCCGGGGCAATTCAAGCTTGTAATTGTCGGTATAGACGTCATGTTCCAGTTCCTTGAACGGTCCAAACCACCTGGGTTCTAGCTTCCTCGATCATCCAGGTGTAGAGGTGTAGGGCCGTCCTCTAACCAATACTCTGGTTCCAATCTCGAAGGGGCGTTTCTGGGGTTTGCGCCGCTTGTCTGCTTGTACTGTTTGCCTGAATGTGGCATGCTTCCGCACCATATCCACTTCCATTCTCGTTGCTTCATGGGTATTCAATATTTCATCAACAGCCGGTACCTTGCTGGCTGATCGTTGGACTGGGTTAAAGATTTTCCATGGCCATCCATAAAGGGCCTGGTAGGGTGAGATACCCAAGGATTCATGGGGTGCACCATTCATTGCTGCCCCTATAGAGGGGAGAGCCTAGGACCAGTTGTTCTGCCTTTTGTTGACAAAGTTCCTCATCATTTGCTTCAGTGTGTGAATCCTGCACTCCACTTGGCCTTTGGTTTGGTGATGGTATTGGGTGACCATCCAGACCTGAATTCCCAATGATTTCATCATTTGAGACCAAAACTTAGAGGTAAACTGGGAGTCCTGGTCGAGTATTATGCTGAGTGGAAGGCCATGAACATCAAAGATGGTGCTTTGGAGCTTTTTGAATGTCTTCTTGGAGGTGACCTGGTCTCCAAGGGGGACAAGGTGAGTGTAAGATGTAAACTGGTCCATGATAACCATGATAGTATTGTATATCTCGTCATCTGGGTGAACTCTGGTCTGAAAATAGGCATCGCTGAGGTCTATTTTGCTTCTATATTTTGCTCTTCCAACTGCATTGATTATTACCTGCTGGTTGGGTATCGGTGAGTGGTCCTTAATTGTGTTCAGATTCCTTTGCCGCAGATCTGCTAGTGGTCTTATGCAGCCATTTGGTTTGCCTTGTACAAACATGCTCGATCCAACGGGTGCTTCTGCTCTGTAAATAACTCCTGCTTTTTGTTGCTTTTCAATCCATGCTTTGAATGGTGGTAGTAGCTTTTGCGGTGTCTTGTAGTTTGGCATTTTCAGGTAAAGGTTGGGATCCTTTAGGCGGATCCAGTGGTCTATGTTCCTTCTTGGTGGCATAGTGGTAGGTACTTCTTTGACAAATACCTTAGGGAATATCATTAGGAAATCCGGTGCTTTTTCTGCTTTTGCCATCGCAGATCTGGGCTGAGTAGACTGTCCATTACAGTTTACTCTCACCTTGTGGTCAGGGAAGTATAGGCTGTTTTTCCTGCAGTCTATCATTGCTCCAAGTTTGACAAGGTCATCCATACACAGTAGGATATCATAGTCTGATACTGGTGTGACCATCATCTTGATTTTTGGTATCTTCATCTTCTCTATCTGAATATCGACGTTACTGTTGTAATTGCTGCTTGATCTTGACCCCTTGACTGCTATTTTTAGAGTGACTGGGCACTTTCGAGGCAGGTAAGGGATGTTGTGTGTGGTGACAAATTGGTTGCTTATCAAGCTTCCACCGATGGTTCCTGTATCTGCTAGCACTCTTGCCTGTTTGCCATTTACTAGCATGTTGAATTCAAGGGCTTGCAAGGGTGCGCCAGGGTCTTCAGGTGTCCCAACAGTAGCCTTGTAGGTCCTTATAGTGTCTTGTCTGTCCACTTCTTGAGTTGAGTCACTTTCTCACTCATACTCCTCATCACTGCTGTCGGTATCATCCTCTGTGATCCTGACATGGTTGGTTTTGACTTCTTTCTTGGGGCATTCATTTGCCATATGTCCACCTTCCCCACAGTAGAAGCAGGCTCCTTCCTTTTTCCGTCGATCCATTTCCTTCTTGCTAGGTTTCTTGTTTTTTGTATAGGTTGTCTTCTTTGCTGGTGCCTTGCCTTTTCCTGCTACTTTGCTGCTCGATGCTTGTGCAGGTTGAGAGTCTTTCTTTAGTTTGTTTAACCTGTTAGTTGATGGGCTGCCGCTGCTGCCATAGCCTACAGTTTTGTACATAGTTGCATCATATCTCTCTGCGATCTGTACTATCTGGGACCAGGTATCTGTTTCCTGGATCTGGGGTTCAACATTTCTTCTGAGGCGAGAATCCATTGCATCTAAGAACTGCTGCTTTTGTGTGTAGTATGATACAGATTCTCTTGGGAGGGTGGCTCTTAAGTCTTCTAGTTCTCCAACAATCTTCAATATCCTTGCTGGTTTTCCTCCTGTAGTTTGCGATACCTTCTGCCATTGTTGATATAGGTCATCGGTATTTGTAGAAGCTTCAAAGAGTTGCTTGAATCAGTTTCGAAAGGTCTCGAGGTTGGGTGTATCATCATGCTCATCGAGTAGTGTCATGTATGCATTGTGTGCTTGCTTCTCAGTATAGGCTCCATAGTAATCAATCACATCTTACATATCATCATTGATGTTATGCTTTGAGAGGTACTTCTTTACTTCTCTGAGTCATTCCTTGAGTGCGTTTGGTTTGAGGTCATCTCCTTCCCCACTGAACTTCGATGGTTGGGACCATTTGATTTTTAGCCTTTATGGTGCTTCATCAGCAGGTCTTTGTGCTGCGTCACCCATTCCTCCTCCTCCTGGTGGTGATGCTGGGTCTTCCGGGGGTCTTGAACCTTCTGGTTGCTTGCCCTTGCCTTCAGGTGTCTCGCGTTTGGCTGGTTTGGCTGGGGATTCCGTGAATGCTCCTGGAGGTGGAGTTCGCTCTCTGGATGCTGACTGGCTAGCTGCTTGGCTTGCTGTCTGGGATTGGACTCTGCTTCCAAAGACTGCTCCAAAGAGACTTCCGGATCTGTGTCTTGTTTCTGGGCTGGGACCTCTTGCTACTCGCTGGAGGATCTGTTCTACAGTTAGGTCCTCCTCTGGGTCGGAGTCAAGGTCTTCTGGTTGTAGGACCCTTCCAGCTTGTGCTGAAGCTTCAGTTTCTGAGTCTGACTTGTTGTCAGTTGCTAAAGAATTCTGCGGGAACCCAAGCCTGTGTGGTGGTCTGGATATCCTTCTGGACCAGGTCCTTCGATGACCGCTTTGTTCTGAAATTGTGAATGTAGTACCTGAGCCAGGAGTGTCTGTCCCTACCACTCCTGCTTCTAACTAGTTATCAAGATACAGGAAGGGTGATCAATCCTACCTGGTGTTCTCATCATAAGAACCTGTGAGTACCTGCAGAGGGTTAACTTACCTGCTGAGGCGAAAAATATGTAACAGGTGGTAACCCGTATGAACTAATACAATAGCGATCGGCGGTAGGCCAGCTATCATTTGATTCCTAAAAGAGACTAGAGAGGTAAAGACAAGAAGGTCTTAGAAGAAGTGAAGGGGAAGGGAGCAAGAGAATTGCGATTCAACCAAGTATATTTCTTATCTAGGTTCTGTCTGAAGTCTGGCGTTTCCTGCTAGTCAGGAAGCCTGTCTTAAATACATGATTTCCTCCACCCAAGGTAGAGGCTCCTGAAAACCCACAACTACTGTCATTACCGGTAAGTTCACACTACCTGAATCTTGTGATCCTACCGGAATCCTGAATGCCCAAGGCAATCCTTCACTTAAGCCTCATCTCTACCACCAGTATCCATGACCATTCCTTCCCTTCAAATCCCTAGGGCAAAACCTTGCCAGTACAAAAGCATAACTAAATAAACATAACATGTTACCGCAATCCTTGTGATACCGGTAGTGAAACAATCAATCAATCAAAGCAAAAACAAACAACATAACATGGTAAAGGAAAACATAAGCATAACCAGTATACAGTTGCCGGAACATGTACACATGATATAAGTAGTTTTTATTATTTAGCTTTTTTTTTTTTACTGCAATGTAGGATTGGTTTGCATGGGGTTTTGTTCTGGTTCTGTGTTGGCAGTTAGATTGTAACCTTTACTGTGTAATTATTGAAATTTTGTTTTTGTATTTGACTGCTAGAAAGAGGTAAAACCATGGAAATGTATAGGGAATGCCATGATCACCAGATGCTATCAACCCAAAAAAAGACACAAATCAAGTGATGCCATTTCATGACCAAAAATTCCCACTCCACCATTAAGTACAAGCAAACATGCAAAAGATACTTAACAATTCTATTCCTAATCCTACTCCATCACTCCAACTAAGGCCAATCCTCAAATCCAAGCAATGTCCACTGCACTAGGCAGATTCACACAGTAATGAAACTAAAAAAACAATAATAGTAAATTACTGTGAGTACCATAAATCAAACGTGGGTCTCATGGGAACTTATGTTCCCACAATGAGGTGTACTAACCACTGTATTACACTGACAAACGCTAAGACATCAGCTGAAACCTGATTCCTTATTCCATGGACTGATGAAACATGCAGATTCCATGCCTTTCTAATCTGGGTGTGGTCCAGTGACTTAGCTACAGTATTGTGGTACTATATACAAACAGTACGGAAAGGTTGTCATCTATCTATGATGTCCTGCCTCCATCCCCATCTCCTCTCCTTACCCACCACCCCCCACCACATACCTACGCATCTCCATTCTCACTCCTCTGAACAGGTTAAGTACATGCAATATATTAAATACAACTACCATGACCAATGGCCTCAGAAGGTATTTGCCATCCCGAGAAATGCATTGGATTCAGCTAGCATTAGTGGCCTATACATATATCTATCTCCACCTCACTCAAGTACCAGCCATACTATCGGCAGGGGTGACAGATCAACACATAGCACAGGGCCATTGTAATAGTTGGTAACCTGTATGAACTAATACAATAGGGAAGACAAGAAGGTCTTGGAAGAAGTGAAGAGGAAAGGGAGCAAGAGAATTGCCATTCAACTAAGTATATTTCATATCTAGGTTCTGTCGGAAGTCTGGTGGTTCCTGCTAGTCAGGAAGCCTGTTGTAAATACATGATTTACTCTACCCAAGGTAGGAGTTCCTGAAAACCCATAACTACTATCATTTCCAGTAAGTGCACACTACCAGAATCTTGTAATTCTACTGGAATCCTGAATGTCTAAGCCAATACTTCACCTAAGCCTTATCTTGACTGCTGGTATATATGATCATTCCTTCCATTGGAATCCTTAGGGCAAAACCTTGCTGGTACAAAAACATAACTAATACAAATATAACAAGTTACCGGAATTCTAATGATACCAGTAGTGAAACAATCAATCAATCAACATAAGCAAAAACAAACAAAATAATATAATAAAGCAAAACTCAAATGTAACTATTACACAGTTTCAGGAACATGTACACATGTTACATTACCCTAATCTAAAACACCACATATTCTACACCAAGTCCTCCTGCTCATTGCTATAGTAAAATCTCGAATAATTGACCTATAAGCAATGAAATGAAATTAGAGTTTGAAACCGGGAAGAATAGAAATTAGGGTATCAGTAATGGTTTTGGATCAAAAAAATCAAAAAAAGGAGGACTAATCAACAGAGTTGGCCATTGACTCCAACATTGACTCATCACCAGAAAAGTGATCTTGATACTAGAAATATATAGAGAACAGTTGTAGAAATAGAAGGGAAAAATAAGACTTCAGTGGAAACTGTGACAGCAGACAATTTCAATCAATAACTCGCACAAAAAAACAGCTGGACATATCAAAGTCCAGGTCAGCCTCCCAGCTCTGCCTCCAATGAAGTTTTATGTATGAGTAAAAAAAAAAACCTGACCCAAAGTGAAAACCACTTTCTAAAGCCCTACAGACTATCTCCCACTGAAAGAACGGTCAAAATCCTGTTAAGTCATACACAGTTAGTTATAAACTATGTGTACTTTCTTACTGGTATAAGGCATCTATACCATGTAGTCTGACAAAACTGTGCAAGCCAATGAGAAACGAAGTAGCCAATTACTTCAAAATGCCAGTTAGAAATGTTTCTCGATGGAAGAAGGAAGAGAGAGAGGGAAGGTATACTACTCAAACTAGGGAGCAGCAGTAAGCAGCTGGAGGATAGTGGTAGTAGCAATGGGCAGAGATGGAGCGAGAACTGTTTTTACAGTTTCAGCAGCGGTGGTGTCTTGGATGGCCAGTGAGGTGAGGGTGGTTCATTAGAGTAAGCAAAGAACCTTTTGCCAAGCTCTTACTGGAGAAGGAATCTCAGGAGTTCCAATGCTCACATGGATGGTTTCATAACTAAGTAGCATGGTATCAGATTAGTTTAAGATCAGTAACAAATATTGCCAGTAAATTTCCTGAGGACTTTGGAGAATCTATACTTACTTGGATGTGGTACAATCAACGGAACGCAGAACTGCATGTGGATGATGACAGAGGGGATGCAGTTGGCCAGTATCATCTGCAAAATATATGCAACATGGATCAGACACCTGTTCTATTGAAGTATTTGGAGGGGAGGACTTACAACACTGTTGGGGACAAAACTATTTGGCTTTAGTCAACAAAATCAGGGTAAGACAAGAGGCAAGAAACCATTCAACGTACAATTTTTGTGGATGGTATTCCTCTGGTTTCACCTCTCATCTTTTTCAGAGGAAAAGAAATTGGGGCTTCAAGCTTCTCAGAGAGGGAATTATACCATCCGCGAGTAGTGGTAAAATTTACTTGCACAGCATATGCTAACTCAACCAATATGTTTGAATGGCTTGAAGAGTAACTTATTCCTGTGCTGGAGAGTCAGCCAACACTCATCGCAGTTGATCTTTTTTAGTGGCATAAAATGGAGGAAGTTCTTGATACCTTCAAAGCCCATGACATTGTTATTAGTATCATACCAGCAGGCTGCACTGGGATTGTGTAATGCCTTGATTTCTCTATAAACTGACCCTTTAAGGATATATTGTGCATAGAATCAATTAACCGAAATCGCCAGCCAGGGTGGTAACCATTATTTCCGGACACCCTCACACAACAAACCCCCCCACACAAATCATTTCCACCCAACTGATCCCTCATAATACCTTCTCTTTTTTTATTCTAAGAAATAATGGCTCCGACTGTTTGCAGCCACCCTAAAAAACCTATTCCTTCTAAGCATCTCAGTCAATGGACAAGACGGATAGTGTGTGGCTTGCATGAAGGGTGCATGCCCTTGACAGACATTTCCGACCAACTCAACATCCCTCTTACTACTGTTCATGACACATTTGAAAGGTAAGATCAAGAGGAACAGAGGAAAGGAGGCAGAGGAAGACATCCTAAGACTTCTAAGGCTCAGGATGAAGCTATGGTTGAGGAAGCCCTCAAAGATCGCCATAACAGCTATCAAGACATTGCCAAGAAAATTGCACCAGATTCTCTGAGAAGACTATAAAGCACAGACTCTCTGGAAAAAATCTTAAAAAATAGTTGTTACAAGAGAGGGTACATCTTGATGAGAGTCTTGCTGAGAAGAGATTGAAATAGGCATTTGCTCATAGGCATTGGACAAAAAATATGTAGAGAAGGAAGATAATGTGGGAAGATGAGGTGACTAATGAGAGAGGAGGAGGGAGAAGGAGAAAGTGGATATTTATATATCCTAACGAGAAGTGGAATAAGGACTGTGTTGAGGAAACTCCTAGGAGGGGAGAGAGGAAGGTTAGTCAAATGATGACTGGGTTTTTTTATGGCCAAAAGTATGGTTGTTTCCTTCCTGTTTTTCCTAATCCTTCTTCTGCTGATGGTGGGATTACTGGCAAGACAATTATTGAGGTTTATGATCAATATGACTTTGTAGACATATGGGAGGATATTAAGAAAGAGTCTGAAGAGGAGGTCTTTTTAATCATTGACAATGCTAAAACTCATTTGCCCTTCATGAGATGGCTCAGAGAGCATAGAATTACACTGCTGGAAATTCCCCCCTATTTACCAGATCTCAATCTGATTGAAGATATCTCATCTCTGATTAAGGATAAGCTTTCTAAGCACCATCGTGACCTTCATCTCATGAAGGGCCCTGAGCATGTAGTCAAAAAGATAATTTAAGAGGCAATCACTCATTATTGGAAACTTCTTGATTCAAAGGTTTTTGATACTCTGGCAGGATATATGGTGGATAGGGTAGAAGCAATTATTAACGCTGATGGATAGTATACTAAGTACTGATTACTGCTATCTATTTCTTTTAATTTTTTAATTTCTTTTTCGTTGATGTTGGGGTAGTTGAATGTATAGAGGTTGTCATCACCAGGCAAATTGTGTGTTCATTGTCGTTGTCATTCTTCGGTTAATTTTGTCCACACACAATACTAAAGGTAAGCTGATGAGTCAAAAAAGAAAAAAAAAAAGAAAAAAAAAAGAAGAGAGAATCCTCATTCAAACTATGTACCATTTTTAACATACTAAGTTAACTTTAAACTATGGATAGGAAATGTTGGAAATGTGACTTACAGGAATCAAGAATCAGGAGGAGAATATACTTACTGCTGGAGGCTCACTACAGGGTAGTATGGTTGGCCATTGGTGAGTGGTAACAACCTGGGCAGTAGGAGAGGTGTGGGAGAGGTTTTTGCTTGAGTGAGAGGAGGTTATTCGCAAGCCCTTTCGAGTTGAAGGCCTCTCACTTCCTATTGATAGAAATGGAGATGAGGAAATATCTGTTAAAGGTTTAGCCACAGATTTTCTAATAGGGGTATTAGTGGACTGAAGAATTGGGGGAGAGGTTGAAGCTGATGATCGTGAGCTTAAGGAGGAAGATGAAGATGAAATCAATTTTTCCTATGATTAGATTAGTACCAAGACTTTTAAAACTGATATTGTGTAATCCTATAAGCAATACTTGCCATGACTCACCTTAATTCCACTTCATAGCACATAGGCCAATTATTCGAGATTTAATGGTATCTATGTGCTAAAGGAGGAAGTCATCATCACTACTGAAGTAGTCAAATTCTGAATAGCTAGAGTCATATTCCTCATCATCATAAGGTTCCCAAAATTCGTCAGGTACAAATCTTGCTACGCAGGGGGTTTCTGAAACTTCCATTGGTTCTCAAACCATTCTGACATACTGTGAATTTATCTTAGGCAGTGGGTATGCTGGGTGGTTTGTAGTCCAGTATTCTTGGATGATTTCCAAGGAGTTCTTCAGGGAAATTCTCAATGGGTTCACAAGAGTCATCAGTCCTTTCATATCCTTTCCACTGCACTTGGAATTCCTCTCTATTGTTCTCGCATCTCTAGTTGAGGATCTGTTCTGCTTCCCATTCTTCTGCATTATCAAGAATAATAGGTACCAGCCTATCCATGTTTCGAGATGCAAATCTGTCTAGGTCATTTTTAAGGTATTCCTTGAGTGCAGATACATGGAAGAAGGGTTTCTGCCACTCTATTTGCCAGGGCAATTTGAGCTTGTAGTTGTCGGTATAGACATCATGTTCTAATACCTTGAAGGGTCCAAACCATCTAGGTTCTAGCTTCCTCGAACACCCAGGAGTAGAGGTGTATGGCCCTCCTCTAACCAGTAATCTGGTTCCAATCTTGAAAGGGCGTCTCTGGGGTTTGTGCTGCATGTCTGCTTGTACTGTTTCCCTGAATATTGCATGCTTCTGCGCCATATCCACTTTCATTCTTGTTGCTTCAAGGGTGTTTAATATTTCATTGACAGCAAGTACCTTACTAGCTGATTACTGAACTGGGTTAAAGATTTTCCATGGCCATCCATGGAGGACCTGGTAGGGTGAGATACCCAAGCATTCATGGGGTGCACCATTCATAGCTGCCACTATAGATGGGAGGGCTTGAGAACAGTTGTTTTGTCTTTTGTTGATGAAGTTTCTCATCATCTGTTTGAGGGTGCGAATCCTACGCTCCACTTGGCCATTAGTTTGATGATGGGATTGGGTGGCCATCCAGACCTGAATTCCCAATGATTTCATCATCTGAGACCAAAACTGGCAGGTAAACCAGGAGGGAAAATGGGAGTCCTGTTCAACTATTATGCTAGGTGGAAGGCCATGAACATCAAAGATAGTACTAGGAAGCTTTTTGAATGTCCTCTTGGAGGTGGCAAGGTCTCCAAGGGGAACAAGCTTGGTGTAAGATGTAAACTATTTCATGATAACCATGATAGTATTGTATTTGTTTGATTTGCTGAAGGGTCCAGCAAAATCGATAGCCAAGGACTGGTATGCTTCATCAGGGTCTGGGAGTGTGAAGGATCATCTCATTAGGTGGGTAGTTGGTTCATTGTTGAGCTGACATTGGTCACAGGTGTGACGATAGGCTATCAAATCCTGCTACATCTGTATCTACCAAAAGCAATGGGCTACATATATGTAGCTTTCATGGGTTCAGAAATGCCCAAGGCCTTCATGAACTGTCCTAAGAATGAAATACTGAAAGGATACTCCCCTTTCCAAAGGTCCCACAGGGATGTAGTGGTTAGAATACCCCTTGGTATTCTGTACAATAAGTAGACCATCCTGGATAGAATAGTGTAGTTTATTACTGGTCTCCTGGACTCTGGTAAAGCAGGGGTCAAGCTTAAGCACTGCAATGACCTTGGGGCAGAAGTTGTCCATGAGTATTGTGTAGATTGTACCTAAGAAGGTGTTTATTTTTTTGGTTTCCTGGTTGCTCCAGAAGGGTTTGCTATAGAGGGATGAAGAAGAGGAAGGTAGGGAGCCATCTGGTAACTGTTCAAGTATCAATTTATCTGCTAGCCTCTCTTGGTCTACTACAAATCTGGGAGGGGTGGGTGGGAGAGAGGGAGAAGTCCATGTGGTGAGTGGAGCAGTAATCGATGGTGAGGGAGAAATGATTGTGCTTGCAGGTTTCATTCCCGTGTCCCTCTTGCTCTGCTTTCGCTTCTTAGGTTTACAAGAATAGTAGCTTGCTCTTTCCTTGTCAGATTGGTGTATTTTGCATCCATCATCATAGCATTCTGCCCAGGTAGTTGCCACACGTGCTACTTCCTTCATGGACAACTTGGGAAGTGTGACGTCATCTCTTCAAGAGTTACCTTTGGTAATAGAACTATCAGTGCTAGCCTCACTCCTGGGCGGTCTTCAGGTGCTGTCCTTTCATTTAGGAGATCGGGTGACTGCATTGGTCTGAATGGCATTCAACATATAATTAGGGCTTGTCCTGAGTATCGAATCTTGTGTGGTGAGGGTGAGAGAGTTCTAACTAGCTGCTGAGGAGTCCATGTCACTATCAGATTCTAAGCTGTAGGATGCTGAAGAGGTGTAGTTGGTTCAGATTTCTGATGCTTTAATGTCTGGAGTAATCAGGGTATCATGACTTTCAAAGGTGGGATCTTGGAGGATTATATTATAAGGTGAAGATCTATCTTCATGAATTCTTGATAGGTAGTCTGCTAAGAAATTCTTTGCACCTGGCATATATTAAATAGAAAATTCAAAGCAGCTAAGGTGTATTAAATATCTTTGCTGCCAGTCACTTAGATTCTTTTCAGTCATTAGTTTAGTTAGACTTTCATGGTCAGTAACTATAGTGAATTTGGTATATGACAACAGATGTGCAAAGGTTTCCACAGTCTCAATGATTGCAAGAGTCTCCTGTTAGTGTATAGGATAATTACTTTTGGAGGGTATTAGTTTCCAGCTATGGAAGGCTACCAGTCTTGCTTCTGACCTGATTGCTCCTTGTCCTACCCATGTACCTGTTCCGGTACTGGATGCATCAGTAAACAGCCATATCACCTCTTGTTTGAAATAATTTATTGCTCACAAGACCTGGTATTCTTCTACCAACTTTTTAACCACCTGGAATGTAGCTTCCTGCGGGTCAGTCCAAAGCCATGCCGTATCACTGGTAAGTACTCTAAGTGGGGCAGTGATGGTAGCCATGTGGGGTAGGAACTGTGAGATATAATTAACCATTTTATTCAACTGCTGAAGTTCCTTCTTATTCTTTGGTCTGGTCCAGTCCTTAACAGTCCTTATTTTTTCCAGTGCTAGATGTATGCCATTGTCATCGATTATATGACCCAATATATCCAGGTCTTTTGCAAAGAAGATACTTCTTTTCAGGTTTGCATACAGCTTTGCCTGCTCTAGTCCCCTGCAGACCATTTAGATATGTTTCGCATGGTCCTGGTATGTGTCACTAAATCTAAGGATATCATCAATGTAAACCTAAACAAAGATACCTAGTTCATCTGAGAGGGTGTCTTCCATAACCCTCATAAGTATGGCTAGGGTGTTTGTGTCTCCTTGCAGTATTAATCTGCATACAAAAACTCCAAAGGTTGTCTTGATAGTTTTGTATTTCTCATCATCTGGGTGAACTCTGATCTGAAAATAGGTATTGTTGAGGTGTATTTTGCTTCTATATTTTTCTTTTCCAACCGCATTGATTATTACCTGCTGTTTGGGTATCGGTGAGTGGTCATTAATTGTGTTTAGATTCCATCGAAACAAGTCTGCAAGTGGTCTTATGCCGCCATTTGGTTTACCTTGCACAAACAAGCTTGATCCACCAGGTACTTCTATTCTGTAAATAACTCCTACCTTTTGTTGCTTCTCAATCCATGCTTTGAATGATGGTAGGAGCTTTTCCGGTATCTTGTTGTTTGGAATTTTTGTGTAAAGGTTGGGATCCTTTAGGCGGATCTGGTGGTCTATGTTCCTTCTTGGTGGCATGGTAGTAGGTACCTCTTTGATAAATACTTTAGGGAACATTGCCAGGAAATCTGTTACCTTTTCTGCTTTTGCCATCGCAGATCTGGGCTGAGTAGACTGTCCATTACAGTTCACTCTTACATTGTGGTCAGGGAAGTATAGACTGTTTTTCTGACAGTCTATCATAGCTCCATGCTTGACAAGATCATCCATACTTAGTTGGACATCCTAGTCTGAAACTGGAGTGACCATCATCTCAATTCTCGGTATCTTCATCTTCCCTATCTGAATATCGACAGTACTTTGTCATTGCTACTTGATCTCAATCCCTTGACTGCCAGTTTTAGAGTGAGTGGGCACTTTTGAGGCTGGTAAGAGATGTTATGTGTGGTGACAAATTGGTTGCTTATTAAGCTTCTGCAAATAGTTCCTGTATCTGGTAGCACTCTTGCTTGTTTGCCATTTACTAGCATGTTGTATTCAAGGACTTGGAAGGGTGTGCTAGGGTCATTGGATACCCCAACAGTCATTTTGTCAGTCCTTATTATGTCTTGAACATCCAATTCTTGTGTTGAGTTACTCTCTAACTTATATTCCTCATCACTGCTATCAGTATTGTCCTCTGGAATCCTGACATGTTTGGTTTTGACTTCTTTCTTTGGGTATAATTTGGCATATGTCTACTTTCTCCACAGTAGAAGTAAGCTTCTTCCTTTTTCTGTCAACCCATTTCCTTTTTGCTGGGTTTCATGTTCTTTATACAGGTTGTCTTCTTTGCTAGTGCCTTGCCATTTCTGGCTACTTTGCTACCCTATACTTGTGCAGGCTGATAGTCTTTCCTTGGTTTGTTTGACTTATTGGTAGAGTGGCTGCTGCTGCTACCATAGCCTCTAGTTTTGTACATAGTTACATTATACCTTTCTGTAATTTGAACTATCTAGGTCCAAGTATCTGTTTCCCGAATCTGGGGTTCAGCATTTCCTCTGAGGCATGAATCCATTACATCTAGGAAGTGCTGTCTTTGTGTATAATCAGAGACAGATTCTCTAGGGAGGGTAGCTCTTAGGTCTTCTAGTTCCATAGTAATCTTCGATATCCTAGCTAGTTTTCCTCCTGTAGTTTGTAATACCTTCTGCCATTGCTGGTATAGGTCATGTGTATTGGTAGATACTTCAAAGAGCTGCTTGAATGGGTTTTGAAAAGACTCAAGGTTGGGTGTGTCATCATGCTCATTGAGTCATATTATGTATGCATTATGTACTTGTTTTTTGGTATAGGCTCCATAGTAATCAATGATATCTTCTGTATCATCATTGATTCTATACTTTAAGAGATACTTCTTTACTTCTCTGAGCTATTTCTTGAGTCCATTAGGTCTCAGGGCATCTACTTCCCCACTGAACTTCGATGGTTGAGGGAATTTGATCTTTGGTCTTTGTATTGTATTGTCAGCAGACCTTTATACTGTTTCCCCCATTCCTGATCCTCCTGGTGGTGATGCTGGGTCTTCTGTGGGTCTTGAACCTTCTGGTGGCTTGCCCTTAGCTTCGAGTGTTTCGGGTTTGGCCGGTTTAGCTGGTGATTCTGGAAATACTCCTGGGGGTAGTATTCACTCTCTGGATGCTGACTCACTTGTTGCTTGACTTACTGTCTGAGATGGAACTCTGTGTCTGAACACTGTTCCCAATAGGCTTCCACATCCGTGTCTGGTTTCTGGGCTGTGGCCTCTTGCTGCTTGTTGGAGGATCTGTTCTACTGTAAGGTCCTCCTCTGGGTCAGACTTAAGGTCTTTTGGTTGTAAGGTGCTTCCAGCTTGTACTGAAGCTTCAGTTTCTGAGTCTGAGTTGCTGTCAGTTGCTAAGTAGTTGTGAGGGAACCCTAGCCTGTGGGGTGGTCTGGATATCCTTCTGAACCAGGTCCTTTGATGACTGCTTTGTTCTGAAATTGTGAATGTAGCACTTGAGCTGAGAGTGTATTTCCCTGCCATTCCTGCTTCTAACTATTTATCAAGATACAGGGAGGATGATCAATCCTACCTGGTATTCTCATCCTGAGAACCTGTGAGTACCTGCAGAGGGTTGACTTAGCTGCTGAGATGAAAACAATGTAACAGGTAGTAATCTATATGAACTAATACAATAGGGATTAGTAGTAGGCCAGCTTGAATTTGATTCCTAAGGGAGACTAGACAGGGAAAGATATGAAGGTCTTGGAAGAAGTGAAGGGGAAAGGGAGTAAGAGAATTGCCATTCACCCAAGTATATTTTTTATCTATGTTCTATCTGAAGTCTGGCAGTTCCTGCTAGTCAGGAATCCTGTCTTAAATACATGATTTCCTCCACCCACAGTAGGGGTTGCTGAAAACCCACAATCACTGTCATTTCCAGTAAGCATACACTACGGGAATCTTGTGAGCCTACTAGAATCCTGAATGCCCAAGGCAAACCTTTACCCAAGCCTTATCTCTACTACTGGTATACATGACCATTCCTTTCCTTACAATCCCAAGGGCAAAACCTTGCTGGTACAAAAGCATAACTAATACAAACATAACAAGTTACTGGAATCCTAATGATATTAGTAGTGAAACAATCAATCAATCAACATAAGCAAGAACAATTGAAATGACATAACAAAGGAAAACATAAACATTACCATCATATAGTTTCCAAAATATGTACACATGTTACAGCCATGATGCAGGCACAGTTTGGATTGTGATGTAGTTGTAGGCTATAGCTATCAACTTCCTAATTGGGCCTATATCTAGCTATGCTATATCACAGGTTTTGTGTGACTGTGCCACATTACAGGTCACCGATACCCATACTGACATCCAAGCTGACCCAAAATACCCTGGTACCATGATAGATGCAGATCCCACTCTGGCCAGTGCTCATGGCTTGGTCCCCACCATTGTCATTGTGCATCTCATAGTCCTCATGATAGCTGAGTACACTCTCATCCTCATTGTTTGGATTGCGACATGGTAGTTGGTATAGGTGGCAGTAGTGGGGATGGTCCAGTGCTAATGTGTGGAAAGGGTATTGGCAATTAGGGAGGTGCAAGCTCACAGTTAAGTATTATGAACTGTGATGTATGGTATGGATAGCAGGTCTAATGCATTATAGTTGGGGTTTGTTTTTGTTTTCTCTCTTCTCTGTTCAATGTTATTAGAATGTCCACTGTCATGAATAGCTAGGACTTATACATAATATGATGGAGGTATTTAAAGCTTTTATATTAGAAGAGGTGCATGCAGTTTGGAAATCAACACCTCCACTATAACAATACAAACCTAGGTGCTCAGGTGCATAGGTATTTGAACTCTCGTAATCTACAGGTATCTCTTCTCAACCAACCACTGACTACTCCTAATTCTCACTTAGGCAGCTCCCTTCATAACACACTCTTCTCTCTCAGTTTCCAGGGATCAAATTCAGATCCTTTTTGAGATCACGATTCTAGGTAACCTTTATCATTTAAGCTTTTCAAATCTTTTTTGAATAGTTAGTTGCAACTCAATGTCTGTACCAGTGTTCGGATTCGAAATTATTTTCCTCCAAGGTAGACAAACATAGGAATCATATCTTGTGTAACTAGATCCAGTTATGTGAGTGTGGTGAGACACCACTACAGGGTGTGACTGATACTGGTGTGAAGTGAGGGGAGGTGTGTATGATACTTGTACTTGTATAAATATATAGGGTGTGGGCATAGGTCTATCAAATGCTTAGAAAGCACAAAGAAAATAAAGTTTATTAAAATAACACAAAAGGTCTGTTGAACATTCTTTAAAATTTGTACAGCCCCTTGTCAGAAGTATTCATGATCTGAGACATATTTAATTGCAGTAGCATCATAATGTGGTGAGGTAACAGTGAGGTTGTCGACCAGCACAGGTGTGTGCATGCACATGATTACCTCTTAACAACTACCTCTCAATGATCAACCATCAATGATCCACCATCAACTATATATATTTTAGAGTAACAAAATAATAAATAAAACCAGCTAATACTTATGCCAAGGTTGCGGCATTTGGCTGCAACACCCATATGTTCCCAGGCTCACAATCGGGGCACTATAAAGAGTACCTGACAGCTCAACAGAGCTTTGTGGCTTACCATAGTAACTTTGTGGCTCAACACAACTTTGTAGCTTGACAGGACTTTGTAAATTAATGTAACTTTACAGTAGAAAAGAAGCTCTTCTTATTAATATACAATACCATCTACACCACAACAAACAATGCCATCAGCACAAGCCTATATTCTACCAAGCCAACAGGTCAAGCCTTATGGGGATGTTGAAATACGAATTCAGGCTGCTATTGCCTTCATTGAAACAAGTGAAAATGAGCATCCAAACACTGCCACAATTCCTCGCAAATACAAAATACCAGTAACAAGACTTCCAGCTCATTTATAGGTTCAACAGTCATGACAACATCAACCAGGAATAAACCTCAAGCTTGCTGATGACAAAGAACTGACTGTTTGCCAGTATCTTGACTGTCTAGATGAAGTTGGTACAAGTGCTCAGCTGCAAATGGTTACTGGCTGTGCGAATACAATTCTCCAACATGCTCATACTGGTCCAGAGCCAACACCAGTTGTAAGTGATCACTAGTCCCAGTGGTTCCTAAATGATCATCCTGAGTATTTTATTACAAACCAACAAACAATCGATGATGATCAAAAAGATACCTACTAGCCTGACAATATTCGAGCTTGGTTTGAAAAGTATCTTGCTGTTTGTGAAGAGTATGGCATTCAGCATATTGACAAGTACAACTTTGATGAAAGTGGCTTTCGCATTGGAATAGGATGGGATCAATGGATCATTACTCAAGATCCAAATCAGCAAGTTTACTTGGCTAGTTCGACCAAATGAGAGCTCGTCACTGTTTGTGAAACGATTAGTGGTGATGAGATAGTATCACCTCCAACGATTATTGTCCCTGGCATTATCCACCAAGAGGCATAGTATATAACCACTAGCATACCAGATGATTACCATGTTGCGACATTGGAAACTGGCTACAATAATGATGAGTTGACAATAAACTGTCTTATCTATTTTGAATGGTTTTCAGCCAAACAACAGGTGGGAGCTTATTGACTGTTACTCATGGATAGTTTTGGCTCCCATAATACAATACAATCTCTTGACTATTGTAATGAGCATAAGATTATTGTTTTCTGCCTGCCTCCTCATTCCAGCCATCCTCTTTAGCCATTGGATGTGGTAGTATTTCAACCATATAAGCATTATCACACTGAGGCTGTGGAAGCAGCAACGAGAATGAGATGTAGGGACTTCAACAAATGTGAGTTTCTGGATAGGATCGATTCAATATGTCACCAAACTTTCAAGCCATCAACTGTCAGATCTGCTTTCAGGGCTACAGGGCTTATTCTATACAATCCTGATATTGTTATTTCAAAGGTTCGTGAAGCTACTCCTACAGCTGGCCAACTTGCAACCCTACCATCTGGATCCACCTTCAGTATTCCACTTACAATTTCGAGCCTTAAGACCCAGGGTAATGAATTAGAGCATGATGCAAAGGATCTGTCATCAGAATTCCAGGAAAGGCTGAAGCTTATACTCCAAGGTGGGTTGGCCTTAGCCAAATCACGTATATTATTAATGGAACATTTGGAAAATACCCAAGGTGTAGAGCAATCCAGGAATACAAGGAGGAGAACCGAAAGCTGAGGGCAAATACAAAAGGTTGGATTGTTATATGCTTCGAGGCACATGATAGGGTGAAAAGGAGGGAGGATGCTGAGGTTGAAAAGGCAGAACAGCAGTTTCATAAGG
Organism: Choiromyces venosus 120613-1; assembly: GCA_003788595.2. NCBI lineage: Eukaryota > Fungi > Ascomycota > Pezizomycetes > Pezizales > Tuberaceae > Choiromyces > Choiromyces venosus. The sequence goes on from ML120366.1 coordinate 328,748, forward strand.
CACAAGATGCAAGGAAACAGGCTAAGCGAGCAGGGCATAAACCTTTCCTTGATGAGATAAAGGCACAGGCAAAAGGAAGGCATTTGGCTCGAGTACATAAAAAGAAAATATCTAGGCTGATCATGATGGGGATTAAGCAACATGCAAGGTTGCAGAATTTGATATAAAATAGAATGCTATACTTAAACTCCAAATATATTTAGCTACAAAGTTGTATTAAGCCTCATAGTGATATTGAACATGAAAACTCTATCAAGCCACAAAGTTGTGTTGAGCCACAAAGTTACTATGGTAAGCCACAAAGTTCTGTTGAGCTGTCAGGTACTCTTTAGAGTACCCCCAGTTGTGAGCCTGCAAACATGCGGGGGTTGCAGCTGAACGCCACAAGCTTAGCACAAGTACCTTGTATAACCTTCCTTTGCATCCAATACTGCAGCTACTCTATTAGGCATTGATTTCTACAACTTTTCAAAAAACTTATTAGGAATTATCTCCCAAACTAAAGGTTATAATTGTGCAAGCCTCTTCTTAACAGCTTCTTTTCCTCCTGGGGTATCTCTAATCCTTGGATACTACTGTTGTAATTGCTTTTTAAACTCAACCCATGTATGCTCAATAGGTTTTTAATCAGGTGAGTAAGGAGGGTGTTCCACCACTTCAGTACAATTTCTCTTCAACCAATTCATAACATTATAAGCCTTGTGAATAGGAGCATTGTCTTGCTGAAAAAGAATATCCTCAAGTTGCATACTAAAAGAAATCATTTGATGAATTACAGGAAAAAGATACCTTCTTAAGAGCCTAACATACTTAGTCTTGTTAATATTTTGGGTAATAGGAACCAAAGTACCTTTTCTCCTACCCCAAAAACACCACCATACCATGAGCGAAATACCCTTATCGTTTTCCTTGGGGTGAATGCACTCTGCAAGCCACTCCTCCCCAGGTTCTCTAAAAACCCACTGCTGTCTTGGATTCTTGGATTTCTTCACACTGCACTCATCACTTCAGATAACCCTCTCAAAATTGTCAGCTCTGCAATCCTTATGAGCTGCCAGTGTAGCCCACCTCAATCTCTTCATAATATGCACAGCCTTGAGCTTTGGTCTTAATTTGGCTAGCCATTTCTTGATGTTGGCTTCTCTGAGTACTTTATCTACTATAAAATTGTTAGAGAATCATAACTTATCACTCAAGTGAGTACTAACCAGTAGAAAGAGAAACACCCAGTTTATATTTATCACTAAAATCTGATCTTTTCATTTTCTAGTTGGATTTATCTGCCCATATAATTGTGCAATGCTGTCACTAGCTGAGAACAGGTGTGCAACCAGGGTGGGGAACATTATCTAGTAATTGACACTTACAGGCATGAGCAAGGAAGCTTTTAATGGTTATCCATGGCCATCCAATAATTTGAGCAACAAAGACAATATTTTGCAGGCAGTAGAAAAATCCACTGATCATGCCTTTTTCAACATTGGTCATTTCTCTTCCAGAGGTCTTCGGGTTTCAGTTTTTATTTTTTCATGTATATCCAGATTGGTTAACTATTGGAAATTCAAAGAGAACAAATTATTAAATTAAAATCAAGGAGGTGGTATATAGTCATGATAGTTGTGACAGTAGCAGGTATGGTTGCAATCAACTTGGTGAGGCAGCATTTGACAAGGTACTGGTTGCTTAGTAAGCTAGGATATGTTTCATGAATACTTCTGACAAGGGGCTGTAGTTTTGAGCAGATGTTTTATGTTAGCATAAAAAGCTGAAAGATCGAAATTACTATGTCTGTAACTGCTTTTTCTTTTTATCTACTCATGCTGAGGTTGTGGCTAGCAGCTACAACCCCCCAATATTTGGTGGCTCACAACTGGGGTCACTCTACAGAGTGCCTACCAGCTCAATGTAAGATTATGGCTCAATGTCACTTTGTGGCTCAACATCACTTTGTGGCTGAACACAACAATCTAGTATGAAATAGCATTTTAAAGTATTATAGCATTCTATTTAACATGAGATTCTATAACCTTGCTTGTTGCCTTATTCCTGTGATAATAAGCCTGGATATTTTCCTTTTATATACTCAAAGGGAATGTCTTGCCTTCGCCTGCACCTTGATCTCAGCAAGGAAAGGTTTACACTCTGTTTTATCAGATTTCTTTTGAGCATTTTGAGTTCTTTGTAGCTGTTTCTCTGCCCTTTCCACCTCAGTGTCCTCTTTTCTTTTCACCATTTCGTGTGCTTCGGAAGCATATTGAACTGTTCCTTTTTGTATCTTCCTTCTACTTTGTGCTCTGTGTCTTGCATTCCTTGCTTCCTCTACAGCTCATGTATCGTCTATATATTCCATAGCCCAGCACCTGACTGCACTAGAGTTAACCTATCTTGTAGTACAAGCTTTAACTTGTTTTGGAAGTTTGGTGATAGCTCTTTGGCCTCAAGCTGTAATTCTTTGCCCATGGCATTTAGGCTTGCAATAGTGAGAGGAATGCCAGAGGAAGATTCTGAAGACTGTAGGACTGACTGACTAGGAATAACCGTAGCCTGTCAGAGTTTCAAAATGATGATCTCACGATTGTAAGGAATCAGTCCTGTAGGATGGAATACAGATCTGATAGTAGAAGGCTTAAAGGTTTAGTGACCAATAGTATCAATCGTATCTGGGAATTCTGATTTATCAAAGTCTCCACAGCCTGTATGCGTAACTGCTTCAATAGCCTCAGTATGCTAATGCTTATATGGTTGAAATATGACAACATCTAAAGGTTGAAGTAGATGGTTCAAATGTGCTGGAAGGCAAAATATTATGATCTTATGCTGATCACAGTAGTCAAGAAACTGTTTTGTACAATGTGAGCCAAAACCATGCAGGAGTAAAAGTCGATATGTTCCTTCTTGTCGTTTAGCAGAAAACTGTTAGAAGTCAACCATCCACTTCATAGTCAATTCATCATTATTGGAGCTGGTTTCTGAGATACCCATAAGATAGTCACCTGGTATTTTAGTTGTCATATACCAGGACACTTTGTGTATGATAATATGGACAATATTCATAGGTAGTAATGCCACCCCATCACCAAGGATGGTCTCACAAACACTGACAAGTTCTTGATTTGTTGAACTACCTAAGTAAGTCTGCTGACTGTGATCACCAGTAATGATCCATTGATCATGGGTAATCCCAATATGAAAGTCCATTTCATTAAAGTTATACTGATCACAAGGTTGAATATTGTGGTTTTGATAAACTATGTGATATTTCTCAAACTAAGTACGAATGCTCTCTGGTTGATGTGCATTCTTCCAATCAATATTAACTGACAGCTGTTTGTGAATAAAGTATTCAGTGGAGGAAACGAGATACCCAGTAATTGCCGACAATAGTGGCTGGTTCAGAACCATTATGAGCATACTCAAGGATTGCATTTGCACAGCCAGAAATTATCTGGAGTCATGTACTTGACCCAACAGAATCTAGATAGTCAAAATACTGGCATACAGCTAATTCTTGGTCCTCTGAGAGCCTGAGGTTTGTTCCAGGTCTCTCCTGTCATGATTGATGTCCTTGAACTTGTCCATGAAGTCTGGAAATAGGTATTTCATAGGTTTGTCCTATGGTGGAGATATTGGGATACTCATCAGGGGAAGACTGAATGAATATCAGAGCTGCTTGGATCTGTACCTTGACATACTCGTATAGCTCAACATACTAGCTTGGAAGGATAAAAGCTGGTGATCATGGCATAACTAGTGATCCAGGTGACAGGGATTGATAATTCTTTAATGATAGAGAAGCCTCTATTTCACAATATAATTTTTTTTTCAACTATAAATTTATTTTTATTATGGGCCAAGACATCATTAATAATCTATATTAATGGAATTAATCTGTATTAACAGAAAAATTAATTTAAGTTATCAACCCAGGTTATATTCTCCATATGGAAAACTAGCCACAAAGTGATGTTGAGCCACAAAGTGACATTGAGCTGCAATCTTACGTTGAGCTGGCAGGCACTCTGTAGAGTGCCCTCGGTTGTGAGCCAGTGAACGTCAGGGGGTTGTGGCTGCCAGCCACAACCTCGGCACGAGTATACGGCCATACAAAAAGATACATGTTTTGAAAATTGTCAATTTTGCATTGCTATAGCTTACGCAATATTTTACAATACTCTTCAAAATGTGAATCCCACAATTACATTACCCAGAACCACTATTTTGTCAATAATTGATTCGCTTGCATTGCAGGTAACTTAGTCGAATTCTAATGTTTGGAAAAAAGAAAAAAAAAATATTTTTAGAGTAAAAGTGGCCATCCACAATGTCATTTGTCACCTCCTTGTACTGTACCTAGCGGTCAACCAAACGTGATGGCCACCCTATCTAAGGCTCTTGCCACTATCATTGCACGATAACACGAAGCTCGTATATTACCAGGAATGGCCACGTACCGGTACGCCGGTACCAGGATTCCCATCAAATGAAAAGAAAAGAGAAAAGATTGCCCCCACAGAGTTTGTGTCTGACATCATGACCACTCACTCGGTAATACCACATTATCTGGTGAAATTCAGTTTCAAGCTAGGAGGTCACAAGAAAGCAGCGAGAAAGGCTACTCTGTGGGAATTACATACTTGGCAATTTAAAAAGTATCCGGACACCCGAATTTCTATGTTCTATTGCAATTCCCTTGAATTCGAGTCAATACGGTACAGGACTCGATATTGGAGGTAGTAACTACCACCACACGTTTCGGGCTCATGTTTAAGAGCGCAAAGGCGCACAAACAAAATCGAAGCACAAATTCGATTTAGTTAATAAAACCAAAGCTGTGCCTGTGGATAGGTCAAATGGTGGAGAGAGTATTTTACACTCTTAAATAGCGGCTGAGGATGGATATTGATTTCAAGCGCCCGGCCGATACTGACTTTCTTTTTGCACCTGAGTCTCTTATTTCCGGTGTCACGAGTGAGATGGTTTGCACTATACTGGTGTATGGTACGGTCACTAGACAAAAGTCTTGGTGAAATGGGATTTCCCTTTGTTTGTGGGACGGGCTCCTCTCATTCACAGACCTCAATTCTGCAATACCCCCGCCATCCCCTTAGGCCAAGTAATCTCCTTCAAAGAGATGGATGTGCCTTCACCAACACGTTTATCTGGTGAAAATGCATAGCGGGGGGAAGAAAATACTGTAAAGAACTTTGGGGCGAATTTCAAGACATTGCGATCATGTAAAAAGTCTCACTACCGTTGTTCTCATCCTGGTGTTGAAATCCCCATGATCCGTGATTGAAATTTAAAACAAGTTCATTATCATTGGCATACTTGATGGTCCCGAAGGAGCTCCATCAGGATCACGGTTCAAACGGACTCGGTATTTCAAGAAAGAAAAAAAAAAAGACAGACATTTTATTGGCATCAATGCTATGACCATGACTCTAAATCATCAACTGTAAAATTCCACCTTTCCTCAAAAACTTGGCTAGATTCCCCGAGATAAGCACACCAGGTAAATGGAGAAAAGAAATTGTGGAATTCAAGATCAGATGGCAAACGAAGGCGACGGCATGCATGGAGCTTTAGGTTTATTTACGGACGGGATCCCGCGCTTCGACCAGTTCTCCCACACTACCAGCGCGGCCGACAGATATATCCGTCACGTGAAATCAGATAAGCAAAAGCAGCATGTTGCAACTATCAGAGCTGGGTTGGAAATATGCCTGGATGCGTTTTAGTCTAATTACCAATCTGAGGGGCATCACCAATACATCCTCCGTTGCAACGTGCTACTTTTACTTCACAGATTTCACGTGACGGATATATCTATCGGCCGCACTTGTATTAGCATAGTCTAAGGATCGTGTGCGTGCCTAAAAACGGCCTTCGTAGTGTTCTAGCTTCTGAAGAGTCTCCCTTGCCGAGAGCATCCCCGTAGACTAAGTGTGTGTTCAAGACCTACCATCGCCCTCGGAACCTTCGATGTTTGAGTTCTCCCAGCACTCTACTTTCTCGCTCATACCCACTTTGCTTAAGTCTGCATTGACCTCTTCTCCAGTTATCTTACCCCCCATGTTATAAATGCATATACATCAGGTAACACTAGTCTCGGCAGTAGATGCCAGAAGTATATACATCATGTTGAACAGGACAGTAGGGATATGGCTTTGCGAATTGTGCGTCTTTCTCCAAAATCAAATTCCGCTTTATTCAATGTCAAGCGCGCGACATAAATACTCTTGGGAAGCGGGCGTGTGAGAAAATGCTGACATGATCCGACTATCTCCCTAGCTTTACAAACTCCTCGCGCCCGAGCGACGCAATTTCAAATCCCGAATAGGCCATAAGCTTTTTAAGACTAGTTGTTCTTGTTCTTGTTGTTGGTTTTGCATGTCTCTCCCTTTTGCTACGTCTTTGCAGTGCTTGCCATGTGTGGATTGCAACGTTGAGAAAACAGGCGGCCTACAAAACACTACATCAAGAGGCGTGATCTCGGGAGGGTTTGGTTGTAGGTAATCGATAATGGTGCGTGAGGCTGACTGGAAGAACAGCAAGAGCGGTAAAACTCGATGGAGAAACAACTTTGAGATGATTACTAGGGCGTAGAAAAGAGAGTGGTTAAGATAGGTAAAGAGCGTAGCGAAGAGTAATCCTTGTTATTCTTGTTGAACTATGTGCGATATCCCGGTGTTTAAATACACAGAAACGAGAAACAGTTATGACTGAAAGATGTGAAAACATAAACGTAACTGTGATACACTCTAACAATCAACGACACTTATGTCCATCACTTGTTATAAATAAAACTCATAAAAGGAAAGTATATGCAAAAGCTAAGTTATCTGAAAATAGAAATGATGTGACTATAATAGTCGGAAGAGTGTCGCAATTACAACTAAATAACTATCCCAAGTTCTAACTAACTATTGCGCTATTTTAGCAGAGGGAAAGTACCTCATCACCCTCAATCTTCAACAGTAGGATATAGAAACTGTCGTGATACAAGATAACCAAAGCACCCTCCAGAGACCTTTGAACAACAGTGGTAATGTTTCTTTTAAGCATTAAATGACCGATGGCGGCTGTTTTTGTAATTGAAACACTGGAGTGTTGCGTAGGGCGTAAAATATTCAACATCACGTGACCGGTTTCATTCAGAGTCCAACAGTGTAAGGGGGGTATGCCGCTCAGACTGTACCTTCGCTCTCGTGAATATTGGCATACACACATGTGAAGGTATGCAACAGAGTGCTTTGGCGCAGCCGGAGGAGAAAAAAGAGCAGTACTTATTTGGACTTTTTATAACGAGATATCGGGGTACTGGGGGTATTTTGGATATGTTTACTGACTAAGTCTGGGGGGACAGTCGGCACATATTTTGCTTCTCCGCAGTGCAGATAGCAGGTTATATGTAGCGCATGTAAATCTCGATTTGACTGCTAACTCCGGAGTTTATAGTTCGGGGGAAGGTTACCCAGTACTGTGTGCTTTTTTCTCAAAGGTTGAAACTAATGGGGTTTGTGGGGTTATGGTGCCGAGATAGGATAGTGGATAGTATAGTAGAGAGGGGGAGGTTTTGGGACCGGGCACTGGTGGGCTGTTTTTGGGGGTGCGCTTTGGTGTCGTGTGGGGGAACACGGTATTTTCGGTCATTTTGGGTGAGTTTGTTTAGAAGAATCGCCGGTTCCCAAATGGCTTCTACCCTCATCAGCGCAAGACTCCAGTTTCTCATTATGACTGGTATTTCGTATCATATATCCACCTTTCCTATTGCGATTTTGTGTATTCCCCTCGTTGGTCTTCGGTTTGCTGTTTCCTTGCAGGGAAGTTGGCGGTATATGCCATTCCCGGACCATCTTTAGAGGTCCCTGGCTGTTATCACTCCTCTCGCTTCTAGCTTTGTGTTGAATAAGTTTACCTGTCGAGGGCGCCTTTACCAAGAAATAACTTTTCCCGTTAATTATTCACTATCCTCACCCCTCTGATGGAATTTGTGTAAGTACTCTCATAACAAGTGCCATCACAGGTGACACTCGGTGACTACTTACGTCATCCTCTTATGTATTAGCCTACGGTATCTTAATGACATTGTAAGCATCGCTTCCTTTCTGTGTTTTTTGTTGCCCTTTCTCTTCTCTCCATTTTTTTTTCTTTGTTCTGGTGGGTCATAAGCAGCTAAACCTCAACTGAACATCTCTCATGCCCGCTATCGCCCATTGATGCATCACCTCCCATGATTGAGTCAATTGATGTGCTATGATGGTGCTGTGGAGATTTCTTAGTGGGTTGGATTCTTTGTTTGGGGTTTGTTCTTGGTTTAACGCTAGTACCTGATGGGTTTGGCTCTACTTCTTGCACCTTCTGTAAGTTGCTACAATGCGTTTTGTTTGGTTTTTCGGCATTGTGTGTACGAGGCTGGTGATAACAATGATGAGCAGCAGTGGCAAAATCGAGAATAATTGTCCACCACCCAAACACTTCTCATACAGTATATCAACTACAAATAAAAAAAAAATAAAAAAAAGATAAGGAGAGCCATATGGATACATTGTTAGACTATAAAGAAATAAAAAAACACAATTGAAACTCTGTTTGCATCCCCAATTGCTCCTTAACCTGCCTTAGCTGATTGGGCATTCTATCAATGTACTTATTCCAATCCTTGGGTACTAGCTAATCCTACTCCTTCTGAATTGCATCGTGCATTGCATGGACAGTTGATGGGAAGTAGTCAAGTCCCTTGATTCGTTGTTTCATCATGGGCCAGATGTTTTCAATAGGATTGAGGTCGGGTGAAACAGGTGGTTGACAATGCAAAGGGATCCCTAACTTTGACTTAACTTCTATTAAGGCACAGTGGGTCCTATGAACTGGTGCTTGGTCCTCAACATACTGGGCTCCCAGAGATACAGTATAGTCATAGACTCATAAAAGCTGGGGTAACAATAGGCTCAAGGACTTACTCCTGATGGTCTTTTGCAGTAACACCTCTCTTCCTACTATCAACCAAGAATACAAGGGGAGACTTCCAGTTATAACTGATAGCTCCCCATATATGTATCAAACCTCTTCCACTATACAATGTATGTTGAAGGCAATCATTATGGTACCATTCATGAGGTAATCGTGTTACCTAAGTTGATCACTGTTTTGATGTATCAAAGATACACTCATCTGAAACCATCATTTCACACCAGAAATTGATAGATTTTTCAGTATGTTTACATCTCACTGTATCTGTAAGCATTGATTTTCCTTATTGATGAAAGGATTTTTACTTGCCTTACATCTCAAATACCAGTGTCATGCCAGGGCTCGCTGAATTGTCCTTACTGATACAGATAATCCTACCTCCTGCCCTAATCACCACCAGCATAACTTTCTTCCTACTCATCCTTTTCTAATTTGCCGAATTAATGACTGGATATCATGTTCCGTGAGTTGGCATGGACATCTAGGCTGAATCGCTGTCCTTCTCAAATGTGGAGTATGACTCCTTTGTGATACGATTGAGCGAGGTACATTTGTCTTTTGAGAGACCTCTACCTGTGATAAACTAGTATCAAATAAAGTAAGAACTCTGGTTCTGGTTGGTGTTGTCCATTCGACAGCAGGAGGGTTTCGTGGTGGAGTATTCATCTTTTCGTTGAGTAGGTGGGGTTGTTGTGATGGTTGGATATTATGCAATGCTGCTCATCATTCTTGTCACCAGCCTCGTACTTGGGATGTCGTGGGTATGGCATGATGAAGTATCTTGATAAAAAGATGAGCCATTATCGAATCGACGGGTATTGGGGCCAGGTGCTTGGTGGGAGAGGGATGATTCCCAATTTTTGAAGAAGATGGTGATCAAGGGAAGCTGGACTGTGGGACTCATGGAATACGCGGTCGATTGCGTGTTGTCCTTAGTTAATTGTGTTGCTTGTATGATACTAGATGTTAGTTGTTCGATGAGAGAGAAAAAGGGGTATTTAACAACCGAGAGATGTCGTAAAGGAAGGACAAGAAAAGCAGCCAACAATAATCCTCATCTTCCTTTATTTGCTCTTCACACAAAAACCTAACAGAATTACCACATTGATAAAATCAGTTTCCCTCTTCTCGTTATTCCTTAAACTTTTCTTCATTGAGAATAGAACTTATGACTAACCACAACAAGGCTCTTAGGGACAAGGTTGTGTGGTTTTCCGGACCTGTGATAACCCACTTCGAACGGCTTTCCAGAGAGAAACTATACCACAGCACGGCTGGTATGAAGGAATACGAAGAGGACAAGGGGCATGGAAGGGGTGGCTTTGTAGCGACCGAGGGTCTTTACTTCCTTTCTTTCTCGCTTATATCGGCTATCAACCGTTGGCCATTGGCGATCGGCCTCTCAAAGCGGAAGCAACTGATCTCGACATGCGTGACGATTTTGGAAGGTTTGTGAGGAGGTTGAAGAGTATTGTCAAGAGGATCCTGAAGGTAAAGATAAATAAATTCCTAAAGAGTACCTACTAATCCAATCGTTTTTCTTAGGAGACTTGAGCAATGCACAAAAACATGTGCAAACTCACATCAACTTCTCTGCCTGATCTATGACAGGAAGATTTTACATTTTTCCAAATAAACTCTGGTGCCATATGATAATCGATAAAAAATCCTGGTGCACTCTGTTCCTCGGAAGGGAACAATTGTCCTCCGGAACCATGTCCACTCAGAACATCTTCCAGAGGACTCAATGGATCGAAAACCACACTCCCACTACCTTTACCCTGCCGTGGTTCCCATGGACGAGTTAATTGCCGTCTCTTCACACATGCAATAAATATATATTCTGCATGTGCAAGAGGAAACCTAGAACCTGAGCAAGAAGGTGTATGCAGTTCCCTTTTTTTTTTCTTCCTTTACTCTTTTGGTTCTTCTTTACAACTTTTCTAGAATCATTCTATACTAACCCACACGGCACCAATTAGTTGAAAGAAAGAAAGATTAAGTCCAAAAAAAAAGGGAACTCAACAACGAGAATAGGCAGTAACAATAGCAGGAGAAAACACTTGCTGCAGTGAAGAAGAGGAAGATGCAGAGGAGGAGTCCGAATTGTCTGAAGTGTCCGAAGTGTGAATTATGAACTTTCTGTTGAGCTTATTTATTGCAAAGTTACGGGCAATAGCTAAGGTTTATATACCAAAGTTCCTAACTACTTCTTTGCATCCCGTTGATATTCCCAATATCAACCCTAACCTTATATCCTTAAATCCCATCATACCGGGATGCCGGTAAGTCCCTTATGTCCCAAGCATCCACACCTTTTACTAACTCCATTATCTTATCTCCGGTAGATATTATATCCGTTATATCCTTGACTCCTTTTCCCGCCACTTCCGACATGATATACTATCATATCGGCAAATCATCCATGTCGCTGCGATATGATACCACACGACATGTCGTGGTCCTCCAACTAATCTCATTCCTCGCCAGCACGTCCATGACCATTGTGACTGATAATACGATCTGCCGCCTGAATGCCGCGATATTCAACACGAAGTGTCCAGGAGTCAGAAGAGGAGGAAGAGGAGGATAAAGGAGAGGAAGAGGACATTGAGGAAGGCAAAAACAATGGTCAGGATGAAGAGACGGAAGCCAGAGGAGGGGTGATCAAGAATAGCTTCAGGGGAGCCGGGCGAAAACAATCTACAGAGATTGGAATGCTTGAGGTTAGAACCCAGCCCTCTCCATCTGCCTCCCAGGACAGAGGAAAGTATTCTCAGCGGCCCTGGTACCAGCAAAAAAAAAGGAAGGCATTCTGTCTCTGAAGGGATAGTCATCGCAGATAGCGAGAAGGGAATGCTGACTGAAGTGCAGAGCTATATACCTTTGGAGCAGCTGCAAGGATAGCCGATTATGAAGCGCAAAGGTGCCTGGTACACAGCAGGCTGAGGTGGTTCTTTGCCATTGCGACAGAGATCGCAGGTTCTCCCATAGTAGTACAAGGGTTGCGCGATCAGGAGCATAACAAGATGGTAAAGGCATTGCTGGATATCCACACTTATGGTGTTATCCACAAAGATATCTGTCCTGCGGACATTTTTATCCAGTGTCGTCACAATGGATTCAAGGTTATATTTATTGATTTTTCCTTTTTGAAAAGAGTTTCAAACAAGGCAGAATATAAAAAGGAAATAGCTACCCTGAAGATAATGCTTGGCATCTATCTTAATGTCAAAAATCGTAAGTATATAAATTTACATATGTTACATTCATGATCTCAGGATTGACAGGCTGTTATCAAACAGGAAAACTAAAGAAACCTCGACTCACCTGAATCAAACATCTGATGGGCACTTACGGTTATGAACAGTCATAGGTGTAAAAGAACTTGAAAGTATCAAGTCTATCCAGGAGACTATTACCTATGTGCATTCTAAAAAAGACCTCACCAAACCCACCATGTTTTTTTCATTGTCATTTGCATTGGTATTTGATTGTTGAAAATTTGTAGAAGTTTTCTGCAGGTTTGATTTTGCTCGAGATTTTTTTTCGTACATATGAAAAGGCAATTGTAGATATGCTTAACCTCCCTTGGTACAGACCTTCTATTATCTGCTTTTGTTATTTTTTGTTTTTGTTTTTTTTTTTGTTTTTTTACCGGGAGTTGTGGTTTCGGGGACATGGGGTCTCCATTCACATGGTTTTAGGGATGGGTTATTGTTTGTTGCTTCATGATGTCATCTCTTCTATGGACACGGGAGGTCTTTTCTTTTACTGCCTACATTAAATCTAGCGAATATTATTGTTAATATTATTGTTAATATACCATGATATTATACCACAGTAAAATAGCTAGCGAAAAAAAAAAATTCTACCATTTTCGCCGTAGCCAACAAGATTGAATTTAAAATATAATAAAAGATACACTATCTGAATAAAAAAGAAAAGCCACCTGAGTTCCACCCATCCTCCATCCTGACCCAAACAGGCTACCGCAGTATTTGAAGGTCTATAGACTGAGGCTGGGTTCGACAGCGGGGGCTATTGTGTCCTTCTTGTTGATAGTGAAAGCAGCACTGTAGACAGTCCTGAATGTTCTGTAAGGCTCCATTGGAAGCGGCAACTAGTGCTCTCTACTCTCCGGCAATAAGACGGGCAGCTTGATGGCTACCTCCTGCCTTTTTAATAAGAGGTGCTGTATGGAGCATACTATTGTGAGCTTTCAATCCCACAATCGCAACTGTAAGCATTAGGTTTTATATGAAAAAAAATCATTTGTGGAGTGACGGGGATCACTGGCGGCACCATGATAGCCCTGAATGGTAGTAGTTGCAGGACTGCATGGCCGATTGTCATGCTGGAACCAGCCACAGGAGCAGGTACACGTGCAAAAAAATCATTAACATACCTGCTATTGTTAATTAGTTTTTTTTTAGTGGCATTGTAGGATATTGTAATGCAGTGGTGAAGCTTAACAGCATTGACAATGTTGTGAGGACTTGTGGCTTTGCTTATGGAAAAGATGGTCGGTAGGATACGGTCTAGGTAGGTCTCCTGGGAAGAAGTGTGGCTAATTTGTCCTGTGCTAATGCAATTATTCTCTACCCCCACCACAACACACTATTTATTTTTGCAGCAGAGTTGGGGTCGCGCACTCATCGGCGGGTAGCGTGACTTCAACTTGAATGCGTGAGTAGAGGAGGAATAGGTAGCACTGATGCGGAAAGTGCAGTTGTCATAAGCACAAATAACAACATGGCATGAAGAATCCGAGTTTTTGTAGCGGTAGTTGAATTTGTCTGCCCTAGTGAAAGCCCAAGCTTGCATTGCAGCCTTAAAGCTTTTAAAACGACAAATTGATCACGATCTTGCATTGGCATGGTGTCGATCTTTTCGGTGTCGTTGGTGGTCATTGGAGCGGTGGTCTGCGAGCGGTGGGCTTTGGAGCGGTCCTGGGAGTGGTGGGTGTGAGCGGAGGTATTTTCGGATTGACTTTCCCACCTATCACATTTTTCAGTGCCTCAAATTTGTTTAAGGAGTGAAATAAAAAATTTCAATAAATCTCCCTGCATGCAGGTTATTTTCTAAGTAACTTTTCGTATTTTTAAACTTCTTTTCTGGCTCTGTTCCAGAAATTAGAAGGTGAAACATGGTTTTCTTGGACCAGAGTGAAACATTGCTTTTGGCTACCATAAAAAGCGTTAATGCCATTTTGGAGGAAGCGCCCAGGATTTGTTGGTATTAAATAAGTTTTCTCATCGTGGCTCGCGTACGGCGAGTCAACCATCGGTATGCTGCAGTTTTCCATCTGACAGAAACGCAATACACATCAAGAACCCACCATGTCCGAGTACTCACTCCTTTTTACTGAGCTCCACTATCTATTATATACAGTACAGTCGCACCTCGCTATCCCAGAACGTGCTGAACCGGATACCTCGCTGAATGGTAAAGAATCCCTGGCACCTTTGTGTCGTCATAGAATTTCACTCCTTGAAAAGGAAAAGAGGAGGTTTCGGATTCATATAATATTTTTAAAAACCCTCCCCTGGTCGCTATAGAAGGTTGGCCTAGACTGGATGCTTTGGTAAATGTCAGAGCAGGTATACCAAAAGAGGCAAGAAGGCAGGGCCAGAAATGTAGTATGAGAAAAAGAGAAAATACACTCAAGGGGGGAGAGCGTTCTAGTGGATAGGAAGGGAGATAGATGGAGGTGCCCTATATTGGGACAAATAGTGATTTACAAGAGGGGGAAGAACATGTTACACGTGTACCTACCCGATGGACAACAAGGGGGTCAATACTGGGTAAGTATATTTGTGGAGATGAAGCTTCATAAGAGAATGGGAATAAAAGCTTTCTGCATCCTCTTTTATTTTTTTGAAATAAAACACTCTTCACTGTCCTCGATACCCCTTTGTTGTGGATGGAATGTATGAAATTTGGCCATCGGAGATAGCAAGGTATCACTGGAATTATGAAGCCTGTAGAAAAGATAAAAAGAAAATAAGTTGAAGGAAAAAAACAAACCAGAAACAAGAAAAAATAAAGTTAAGTTAATCTTCCGTGCAAAAGAATACGATGTTGTTTTTATTTTTTTTTGGTTCTCTGACTTCGGTAAAGTGGTTGTTCAGGACTATTTCATGCTGCCGGAGGACCTCGTTTACACCGCTTTCCTTTAGAAGCAGGAGGTGCCTGCAGTATTGCTAAAGGAGGGGATTAAGTTGATGGTGAAGGCTGGGGGTTTGGCGGGAGTTGAGTTAGCATAGGAGAATATCCTGGTGAGGGTGTTGGTGTTGCTGGTGGGGAGATGGTTGAAGAAATAATTGGAGAGATGGGCTCAGGCTGTGTGGAAATGCTCTGATGTCCAGATCCTTCATCCTCATTCACCCTTTGCTCCTCGCTATCTGGAATGACAATCACTTCAGAGAAAGAATTCCTTTTTTTTTGGTGGTGCCAGGGCCGCCGAGAATACTTTCTTCTGAGATGGGAGGTAGATGAAGGGGGCTGGGCTCTAACCTCAAACATTTCAATCTCGATAGATTGTCTTCACCCTGCTGCCCTGAAGCTATTCTTGACCACTCCTCCTCTATCTTCCTCCTCTTCATCCTCACCATTTTCTTCGCCTTCCTCAATGTCTTCTCCCTTTTCTTCGTTCCTCTCTTCGGGCTGTCCGGACTCTTTGTTTTATACAGTATGCAACTGGTACACGATTCCGATGGCACGAATTTGGGATGTGCTTAACACACAAGAAGAGAGAGGGAAAGTGTAATATAAAAGAAGGTATGCGATACAAACGAAAATATGTAATGAGGGGGGAATAGCCGTCGTACTCTATGTGCCATATGTAAAAACAACGGTGGAAAAGGACATGACATTATAGAAGACAAATGTCCATGCCCATATCCTCGGGAAGATATCACTTCCATCCTGCGAGTGCTAGTGAGTGAGTGACAACCCTTTCACGTGAAACTATGTCTAAAACTCTGTCTAAGCGGTAAGCAGGTCACCGAACAAATATTTCGCCGGCAACCCTGACTTCCCTATTACGAAATAAATATGAAACAATTACTAGAGCATGCCGAGCAGTACCATGTGAATTTCAACACGTTGGACTCTTTGGACTCCTCCTCCTCTGTATCTTCCTCATCTTCCTCTTACCGTCATGGTTTGTCTCCAAGCTCCCCCTCCCCCAGACTTATTTTTTCCTTTCTTTCAACTAATCGGTGCAGTGTAAGTTAGTATAGAATTATTATAGAAAAGCTGTAAAGAAGTAAAAGAGTAAACAAAAAAAAGAAAAAAAGGAAAAGTACTAACAGCTTCCTGCTCAGGTTCAAGGTTTCCTCGTGAACGTGCACCATAAATATTTATTTGCCCGCGTGAAGATTTGGGAATTAACTCGTCCATGGGAACCATGGAAAAGTGCGGGGTGGCGGAGGTGTAGTTTTGGGTCCCTCAGGTGCTCTGGAAGATGTTGTGGGTGGGCATGGTTTCGGGAGACAATTGTCCAGTTACCTTCCCCGGGACAGAGTGCACCAGCTTTTTTTTATTGGTTATCATACAGCACCGGAGTTCATTTGGAAAAATATAAAATCTGCCTGTCATACGTCAGGCGGGAAGATTGTTGTGAGTCTGCACGTGTTTTAGTACATTTCTCCAGTCTCCTAACAAAAACGATTAGATTAGTAGATATTCATGAGGAATATATTTATCTTTACCTTCAGGATTGTCTTGACAATTCTCTTCCACCTCCTCACAAAACCCTTCAAAATCGACGGCGATATCAAGATCATTCGTGTTCGTTCAAAATGGGGGATAGTTGATGGTTGATAGAAGAGAGAAAGAAAGAAAGAAAGAAAGTAAAGAACTTTGGTTGCTACAAAGTCACCCCCTTTTTCCCCTCTATCCTCTCGGCATTGCCTGACACCAGCAGTGCAGGCTCCCTTGATCACCCTGCTCTTTGCTCTTTGCAAATTGTGAACCATCCCCATCCCACCAAGCAACCATCGGGGCCAATGAACCAAAGCATCCAGTCGGTCCGTCTTCAGGCCTGTACGGGAGGGACTGAAGTACTTGAGAAGATGCCCGGGACCACAGGTGGGGCTTGTAGGTGTCTCAAATTGCGGAATCTACAGGGCACCTAAAGATGCCGGGCGGTGACTACAGGACCTGACAGAAAAGGAAGTGTGAGTAACTACAGGCTCGAAAACTGAAGAAAACTTTTGTTTATTTTAGTAACCAGATGTACTTGGCTAGAACGGAGGATATTAGAATACGAGAGCGCCTTTGGAGAAGTGGGGGTGGAAGGTTCAGGAAAGAGGATGAAAGTCAGATACGGGAGAACCTGAGAGAGGCTGTTGCAAGGAGGGTCGGGGCTGCTGACGGAGAAGGAAAAGAGCAGGAATATTTTGTTCAAGCTTTGTCTTTATATGACATGTACACTGTCGATAGAAATATCTGAAGCCTCTCAAACTCCTCAGATCTTATCTTGATCGCATTGGTATATAGGAGAATAGGCAAACTCAAGCAGTAAGCACTTAATGGTAAGAGAATATATTTGTAAGTATTTGGTATTGATATGGGCAGATATTTTAAGAACTTCAAATTAATACAGTGGAAACACATGATATCTATAAACAGATTGCGAACACCATTAATGAGTATTCACAGGATTCTTGTAGTAAAGGTGTTGCTTCCATCTAAATACCCGGTAGCAATGGTATTGCACACATTTCCAAAGGATTCCCGAACCATAGACAGTGACTATTAGTTTCTACAACACTATTCCAGTCCAGATACTCCCCTTTTACAGAGTTGGCACGCAATTGGAAGTATAGAGCACAAAGCGTACAGGTGACGGTGGGCCCTGCAGGTAACGGGTGGGGGTGCAGGAAATAGGCGGGAGTTACCGATAGCTGGAGGACTGCAGGGGCCAGCCGTCACCATCTCAGACGGCAGTCTCTCCAAACGACAGACGCTCTTGCCCTACAGTTTGAGACACCATACCCGGGACGCCCGTGACTGGAGTCTGGTAACTGCCTATAGGGCGCTTGGGACACTTGGGATCACTGCGAGTCTTCATACATGCAATAAATATTTATTGTGCACATGTATGAGGAAAACTAGAACCTGAAAACCTTTCTTCTTCTTTTCAATCCTCTCCGCCCCTCCCCGGGCCTTCTCAGCGTGAGGAACTGGAGGTTGCGGTATAAAGGCAGGACTAATAGCATCAGATAGCTTAATAGTCCTTCTAGCTCGAGGGTGGCCACATCGCCAAGATCATTCCAACAGTGGAAACTGTCCTTAATTTCCAACTTCGGTGCTCGATCTACCACCTTAGAAACGTTCATGATCAACTCAGACACAGTCTTTGTTACCTCAGAACTGAATCGCGCTCAGGATTGGTATCAACGGGTTGAGTTTATCCCAAGCAATTAACTTCCTCCGTACGGATAAGCTCAACAAGGATAGTTCATAGCAAGCTACAGATATGGGTTAAGAACGGACCGATAAAAAGTGTCAACCCAAACTGATTATGATATCATTTTGGGTTCCAGTTTTACCACCCAAACCAGTTGAAAAATCTACTGACAATCATATCATCATTAATCTCAGAGAAGGCAGAAGTTTTGGTGAACTCTCTCTTCACCTCAACTGGAGGAACTAAGGCACTGGTTTCAGCGCCAGGAACTGGCTATTTGACCGCTTGTGCAATAGAATCTCTAGCACCGAATCTTTCGGTTGAGATCAAACCAGCGCCTCCATCACTATGCACGCCACGAATGCGAGGGGTAAGATTGTTCGACAAAGTCTGAAATGGAGGAAGTGTCCGAGAAGGTGTATCTCCACCCTCCTGTAGAGAAAGCTCTTTAGCGATAACATCAGAAAATTAGCAACCGGACATAAAAATAGTTTTGCTTGAAACAACAAGAGTCTTACCAGTTACGGTGTCTCCTGAGATATCAGGGTAGTCCTCACCACCATAGTTTCTGTCAGACATGACTATTGATAGTTAACCAATGCGACTATCGGAGAGTAAAAAACAATTGGAGTATTTAGTGATAAACTAATTTTGTTCTTCAGGGTTTTGTTGCGGAGGCTGTTGCGGCAGTGATTGCAAGGGGAAGAGACGAGAAGAAAGCAAGAATAAAGATCGAGGTTCAAAACCCAATCTTCAAGCACTTCCTGTGTCGCGGATTCAGAGGGAAAAATCTTTCTCTTGAAAGGAAAAAAATCACTCTTTTGAAAAGGTTAAATAGGTAGGAGTAGGCCTTGAAGACCAAATGAAGAATTACGGATTTGAAAAAAAGAGAAACAATTATAGTGAGTGGGATAGATGCAGAGAGGGTATTTGAGAGTGAAGTGTCTTGGTGAAGGTGTCTTCGCGGGCGGTGTGGTTGGAGAATGGGGGGAGGTACGGTGGATGGGGGGGAAGAAGAAACATCTATCAAGAGATCCCGGGGCTGTTTCTGGACTCGGGGGGCGGTCTTGTGTTCCGGGTAAAACAACACTCCCGATCCCAGTGTTAGAAGATACAGTACTCACCATGTCCAATACACACAAGTTTGTTATTGACACGCACTTTCTTCAATATGCATTTTCGTCCTGCCGTTAAGGAATCCATTATCATATGTCAATTCAGAGAATTCTCGTTTCTTGTTCATTAACTCGGAGATTTTTTTTTCTCTTTTTTCTCCCGTATTTTTTAATATTCTATAATTCCTTACCTATGCTTACCTTTGCGATTCCTTCTTATATATCATGCTTGTTAGCTCATAGCCAGAATACTGATAGATAATTTGCCTGACCCTCTTTAATAGTCAACCTTTCTTTGACGTGGCGATAGGAAAATCAGGACATGGAAGATAATCGCTCCTATATTTATCAATATGTTCCATATTTAGCATACACCAAACCAGTACCTCGCCAGACATCTCAATTTCGAAACACCAAAGAAAGCGCGAGGCGAAAACATAAAAAAAGGCGCAAGAACTAAACCCAATTCCACCAAGTACCTAGCGTAAACCAAAAATGAAACCCCAAACAAAGAACTCGACCACACTAACAAATCCTCTACTTCGCATGACGGTGTTGTAAAGAATGGCTGGTATGCTTCCGGATAACCTTTGGAATGGAATGTATGGATTTGGAGTCAGGCAGACTGGCTGGAATGAAGTAGGAGGAATGGAATGGATCTGATGGAATGGAATGGATCTGACGGAATGGAGTGGACTGGACGGAATGTCGTGGGATGGCTAGAATGGGTAGATTGAGTGGTTGGAACGGATATCTATGAGGCTGGAAATACTTAGTATAAAGAATAGTAGTCTACCTGCGATCTAAGGTAGATAAGAAGAAAAATACACAAGATCATAACAACGAAAAATTGAGTTACGTTCGATCACTCAAACACTTTCACTTTTCTTACAACTCACGATTCCAAACATTATTTATTTATTCTATCATACTTTTATTTGCTTTTTACTATAGGTTATGAGCCCGGGTTAGCACCTAAGATCTCACTGACCACCGATATCATGAACTAAGCCGCAACGATGACCACCCTTCCTAATATCGCAACCACGAACGTACCCTCCCTGTCGGTCCATGATAGCACCATGTATAAATGCAAATACGGCAAAACTGCACAGCTCACGCACCAGAACTACCACGAATGGCATCGCGACATGGAGTTCTTTCTTAATGCTGAAGGAGCTTTAGATATCATACTCAGCAATGAGATTATGCCAGCTGGGCGAGCTGCTGACCCTACGGACTTCAACAAACGAGCCAGGAAAGCTGCCGCAATGATCCATGCTACCTGTAGCATGCCAGTAAAAGCCTATATCGATACGATATGCGATCCTTATGTGATGTGGAACGAACTTAAGGCCAAACTCGATACCACCAACTCTCTTTCTGAATGCACTGCTATACGCCATAAGTTCAACCAACTCTGCTTGGCTCCCGGAGGCAGTCTAGAGGGTTATATAGTGCAACTTATAAAGTGCAAAAATATGTTGGCTGGCTCAGAACAAGGAATATCAGATAAAACATTCAGATTGGATCTAACGACAACCCTCACCTCCGACTACAATTCCATCATTGATATTATCATCCACAAAGCGCCAGAACGTCAGACAACCGACTACATTATTTCAACTCTGGTTGAGTGGGATAATACCAGACAAGCCCGCAAGACCGAAGTTGGATCTAATACCAATACGAGTAGTACTGTGACTTCCGCAAATGCCTTGACTACCCAGACCAAGCATCATGGTCACCAAGGTCACTTTTGTGAAAGAGGAGGAAGACGATATGATGGCGGAAGAGGAGGAAAGCGTCATGACGGTGGACTTAGTAGCATGAGCGGTGGGGCATGTTGGTATTGCCTGAAGTCGGGGCATAGACAGGAAACATGTTTCCTTAAGAGAAAGTCAGAAGAAGGAAGAAGAGATCGTCAAGATAAAGGGGGAAATACAGCAAGGAGAAGAAACGATGAGACAGCGAATGTCTCTTTTGCCTCTGTTCGTGCGCTCACCATCAAGTTGACACATGGCTCCAGTAGACAGGACTGGATTATCGATTCCGGAGCAAGTCATCATCTCTGCCAGGATCGGAAACACTTTCTCACACTGACACTGTTTGCCGACCCTGTGATGGTGTACCTAGGAGATGGTTCCACGATTCCTGCCACTGGAACTGGTATGATAAGCTTGGTCTTACCAACTCGAACTATAACGATTGAAGCCTTATTTGCACCTGAGCTTCAGACTTCACTGTTATCTGTTAGCCAACTATCACGAGAATCTCCTATCACCTTCCGGGACTCAACTTGTTACATCAGCGAGACCATTCTTGGATCGGCAAATGATGGAGTTTATCACTTAAGACCTGTGCCAGTTGTAGCTAATACCACTGCTCTGCCATCTATCGAGCTCTGGCACCAGCGATTGGCTCACCTTAATCATCAATCACTGAAGTCCCTCATTCCAGATACAGCATACACCAAGACCAATAAGTCCCCTACATTGTGCGAGATATTCATCAAAGCGAAACATTAGAAGAAGATAGAACGAAGACCTGCACCACGTACAACACGTCCTTTTGAACTCAACCATTCTGATCTTTGCGGCCCTATTAACCCTGAGTCCATGTCAGGTTTACGATATTTCATCCTCTACATTGATGATTACTCTCGTTCTACCTGGGTTTATTTCCTTCGCTCTAAGAATGCTGTCGATGTTGTTTCGGTCTTCCAAGAGTTCATAGCCATTGTAGAAAAGCATTTTCCGGAGTTTCCAATTACCAGATTCCATTGCCATAATGGAAGGGGCGAGTACGATAACAGTCTGTTTCGGGGGATTCTGAGGGTGTCAGGCATTTCATTTGAACCATCACCCCCCTATACACAAGATAAGAATGGGGTTAGTGAAAGGATGATACGAACAATCATAACCAAAGCGAGAGCTATGTTACTCGATTCCCAATTTGGAGAGGAATTTTGGGCTGAGGCAGTAAACACCACGGTTTACTTGCATTCCCGTTCGCCTTCCCATTCTATTAGTGGTATGACACTGCACGAGAAACTTCACGGCACAAAACCAGAACTTGCCCATCTCCGTCGCTTTGGCTGTGTTGTATATAAGCTTATTCCGGATGCCCAACGTCGAGGCAAGTTCTCCGAGCGGGCAAAGAAATGTGGTTTTATTGGTTATGTGCACCACACATCAAAGATATGGCGTTTGTGGGATCCTGAAGGAAAACGGATAGTTCAGGCATCGAATGTCTGTTTCGATGAAACAGAAGTCATTGGAGACCGTGTGGTTACCCACACCGAGTTGGATGTACTCAAGTCCTGTGTTCCTGACAATATACCCCTAGACGAGTATGATTGGATGTCAGATATTTTGGATGTGGATGAGAATGGCCTATGTGTTGGCATTCCGAGAAATGAGAATGGCCTATTTGATGGCATTCCAAGAGGAGCAACTGGCCTATTTGATGGCAGTCCATCGACTGGTAGAAGTGATGCAAAATCTCTACCGTTGCAGCCAGATCCTGTGAATTCCGTGCCTGTAAATTCGGAGACGACCGCGACTCCTGACGAGGAGTGCGATACCCCAACTCCTTCTGTGCAATGGGATGCGCCTGCCACCAGTATGGGTGGTGTGAGGTATGACAATACCGCATCTCTGTTTGTGCAGTGTGAAGAGCCCACTCAAAAGAGTTTTAAGAGGCTAGGGAAAAACCCAGCACCAATGATAAGATGGGCGCGCCGTCTTGGTTGCTTTACGTAAGTACACTGTGTTGTACCTAGTCCTGGGGCCAGTGACCGGGATGAGAGTGACCTGCTTAGCTACCGGGAAGATCTTAATCAGAGTCGCTGTGCATGTTGGAAAGAAGCCATGAGCGCAGAATTCTATTCCTTGAAGGAGAACGGAACACGGCATTACCTCCCTATGGTTCCCGATGGTATGAAACTGATAGGTTGTAGGTGGGTCTTTGTTCTTAAGACCAACCCGGATGGAACTCAGCGCTTTAAGGCACGATTGGTGATTAAAGGCTATGAGCAAGTTCCTGGAATAGACTTTGGGGAAACATTTGCACCAGTTGTGAAACTAGTAGGTTTATGACTACTCATCGCCCTCTCTGCCTTGAACGGGTGGGAGATGCATCATATGGATGTCTCCACCGCTTTCTTGAACCCCGCGATCGATAATGATGTCTACATGCAGCTACCAGATGGTATTTAGTGGCTTGAATCAACGAAGCTCTCTACCTCCACTATTTGTAAACTTAACAAGGCCCTTTATGGCCTGAAGCAGGCACCTCGTCTCTGGTATGATAACATTGACCAACACTTACAGAAAATGGGACTCATTCGATCCAAAAACGATTCCAATCTTTATATCGCTAAAGACTTCAATCTACTGCTTCTACTCTACGTCGATGATATCGTAATAGTATCTAAGTTTCATCATTGGATCAAAGATATCAAACAACACCTGCAAAGCCGATACCAGATGAACGATTTTGGAATAGCTAGAAAGTTCCTTTGTCTGGAGATCGAACATTCTAATAGTAGTCTACGTTTACACCAAACACGTTTTATCAAGATGGTTCTACGACGTTTTGGTATGACTGGGAGTAATGGTGTATCCACCCCGATAGAAACCGGTCGAAGATTGCTCTCTGCAAAGGAAGCAGATGAGATGGTGGAACCAGGCGAGTATCAATCCCTAATAGGTAGTCTTATGTATCTCGTCGTAGGAACTTGACCAGATCTTGCCTTTGGCGTTGCTTCTCTCAGCAAGTACAACACAAAACCAAGGAATGACCATCTCCTGGCAGCGAAACGTCTCCTCCGGTATCTTCGACAAACTATTAATCTTGCATTAGTTTACGATAGGAACCATCAACCGGAAATGATTGGCTATACAGATTCGGACTTTGCTGGATATCTGGGGGACCGGAAGTCTACATCTTGTTATGTTTTTGTCCTTGCTGGTGCTGCTATCTCGTGGAAAGCTAAGAAAGAGTCTTTGGTTTCCTTGTCCTCGACCGAGGCCGAGTATATAGGTTATTCAGAGGCTTCACGTGAAGATATCTGGCTTCGACGACTTTATCACGAAATCTCTCAGACGAAACCAGGACCCCAGCTACTCAACTGTGATAAGCAAGGAGCAACTAAGCTCAGCGAAAACCCAAGATTCCACGAATGCCCCAAGCATATCGACATTAAGTATCACTATGTACGAGAATACATCGAGCAAGAATTAGTCGAACTTAGATATGTACCTTCGAATGATATGACGGCTGATATTATGACGAAACCCGTACCTCGCGATACTCACCAATGCCATGTCCGGAGTCTGGGCCTACAAGTACTAGATTGAGAAGGAAATGCTAGGATAGGATAGTAATGAAGAGATATTCATTAATATCATGGGTTATTATTTTTTCTTTCATTGGTTACTATTGATTTATTTCCTATCTTTCCTTTTTCATGTACAGGACACTCTTTTTCCTACCACAGTTTCTGGAAGGTTTTTTAATGAGGTCGCCGATGTTCTTTATGTCTTTCCTTATAGTTATCAGGAAGGGTGGGAGTGTTGTAAAGAATGGCTGATATGCTTCCGTATAACCTTTGGAATGGAATGTATGGATTTGGAGTTGGGCAGACTGGCTGGAATGAAGTAGGAGGAATGGAATGGATCTGATGGAATGGAATGGATCTGATGGAATGGAATGGATCTGATGGAATGGAGTGGACTGGACGGAATGTCGTGGGATGGCTAGAATGGGTAGATTGAGTGGTTGGAACGGATATCTATGAGGCTGGAAATACTTAGTATAAAGAATAGTAGTCTACCTGCGATCTAAGGTAGATAAGAAGAAAAATACACAAGATCATAACAATGAAAAATTGAGTTACGTTCGATCACTCAAACACTTTCACTTTTCTTACAACTCACGATTCCAAACATTATTTATTTATTCTATCATACTTTTATTTGCTTTTTACTATAGACGGCATATCAATCGATCGAGTCATAAGCGGTGATAAAGCTCTGCGCAATACCATAGCTGACGTGGGAGATAATAAGTTGAGGTTTAGGTGTTTATCATCAACCCGAACAAAAAAAAAAAGAAGGGAGGAAAAAAAGAGAAGGAGAAGAAGTGAAAGGAAGCGATGCCATAACAGAGGTACAGTAGCCTTATATACAAGAGGATGAGGTAAGCAGTCATACAGTATCACTTGTCACAGCAGATAGTAGAAGACTACATGAGGGCCAACACGAATTCCAACAGTGGGAGAAATAATGGTGGTGAACTTGAGGGTCCGAAAACTATCTCTTGGCAAACACTTCCTTGATAGGTAAACTGGTTGAAGAAGAAATTATCAACAACGCCGGTATTTTGAGGGTGTTCTGGGAATAGTGAATCGACAGCTATTAGATATGCTTGCTTGATGGGATAGGGATGATTCACAATTTGCGAAGAGGAGGGCGATCAAGGGAGCCTGCGCTGCTGGTGTCAAGGGACTTTGTAGCAACCAGAGTTCTTTACTTTCTTTCTTTCACTCTTCTCTCAACCATCAATCTTTCAGAACAAATGCGAATGATCTTGATATGCCTGATGATTTTGAAAGATTTTGTGAGGTGGTGGGAAAGGATTGTCTAGACGTTCCTGAAGGTAAAGATAAATAAATTCCTAAAGAATATCCACAAATATTGTCATCTTTCTTAGGAGACTGGAGTAATGCACTAAAACATGTGCAAACTCACATCATCTTTCCTGACTGACCTATGACAGGAAGATTGTACATTTTCCCAAATGAACACTGCTGCTGTATGATAATAAATAAAAAGACTGTTGCACTCTGTTCCTGGGAAGAGAATAGGATGATTGTCCTCTGCAGCGATATCCACTTACAATATCTTCCAGAGAATTTAATGCATTGAAGACCACACCCCCGCCACCTTATACTTATCCATGGTTCCCATAAATGAGTTATTTCCCATCTCTTTACACGTGCAATAAATAGTTATTGTGCACTTTCAAGAGGAAACCTTGAGCTTGAGCAAGAAGCTGTAAGCACTTTATTTTTTTTTATTTTTTTCCTTTACTCTTTTAATTCCTCTTTACAGCTTTTCTATAATAATTTCTATACTAGCTTGCATTGCACCAATTAGTTCAAAGAAAGAAAAAATAGGTCAAAAAAAAAAGGGGATCAAGAAGACAAACCATGATGGTAATTCAGCAATGAACAAGACGAATAAGAATGGAAACAACAGTAGAAGAAAGGACTTGCTATAAGAAGAAAGAAGGAGATACAGAGGAGGATAAAGAAAAGAAAGAGGACATTGAGGAAGGCGATGAAAATGGTGAGGATGAAGAGGAGGAAGATAGAGGAGGAGTGGTCAAGAATAGCTTCAGGGCAACAGGGTGAAGACAATCTATGGAGATTGAAATGCTTGAGGTTAGAGACCAGCTGTCTACATCTATCTCCCACGCCAGAGGAAAGTCTTCTCAATGGCCCACGTACCACCAAAGAATGAGGAATCCTATCTCTCAAAATAGAGTCATTCCAGATAGCGGGGAGGAAAGGTTGAATGAGGATGAAGGATCTTGGCATTGGAGCATTTCCGAACAGCCTGATCCTATGCCTCCAATTATTTCCTCCCTCTCTCTTCCCCACCAGCAACACCAACATCCTCACCGGGATATTTCCCCCCCCGTGCTGGCCCAACCCGTGCCGGCCCAACCCCTGCCGCCCCCCATTTATATTCCGGCCTTCACCCTCAACTCCATCCCCTCCTTTAGCAACACCACAGGCACCTCCTGCTTCAAAGGGAATACAGCGTAAACGAGGTCATCTGGCAGCTGCAAATAGCCCACAACTACCACTTTGCCGAAGTCAGAGAACCAAATAATAAAAACCGTATCATATTTTTGTGCACCAGAGATTAATTTGACTTTATTGTTTCTTGTTTTTGTTCTGTTTTTTTTCTTCTTCACTTTACTTTCCCTCTATCTCTCTCCCTTAGGCCCCACAATTACACCTACACCTTGCTATCTCAGGCTGCCAAATTTCATGGACCCTATCCAAGACAACAGAGTATCCGGAACCGTGAACAGGGGGTTTTATTTCAAGAAAATGAAAAAAATGAAAAAAAAGTTTATTCCCATTCGCTTATGAAGCTTCATCACAACAAATATTCATATGCAGTATTGACACCTTGTGTCCTCCATTCAGTATACGCACATGTAGTATGTTCTTCATCCTCCTGTTCGTCACTCTTTGTCCCAGTATACAACAACTCCATCCATCTCCCTGCTTATCTATTAGAACTCTCTCTCCTGTTAAGTATGTTTTCTCTTTTTGTCATTCTACATTTCTGGCCCCACCCTCTCACTTCTTTTTGTATAGCTTCTCTGACATTTACCACAGCATCTGGTTCAGCAGTCTAACATACTCAAGAGAGCAGAGGAGGTATTTTCAAAATATCATACAAATCTGAAACCTTCCTGTTTCTGGTTCAAAAAGCGAAATTCTATGATGAATCAGACTTTCCAGAAATCTTTTACTGTTGAGCTAGGTATCTAGTTCAGCATGATCTAGGATAGCAAGGTGAGATTGTATATATGTATATATATATATTCTTTTCTTTTTTGACTTCCACTTAGCTTGCCTAGGATGCCTTGGGGATGCCTTAAGGTTGTTGGACATTTGGGAACAAGCAAGAGGCAGGAGAGAAGATATTAGATTAGATGACTTACGTCACAGTCTGATCAGACTTTGGAAATTTCCATTGTACAATACATAAATAGACATGACAAAGGTTCTAGATGAATTTGATGGGTGCATATCATCTAAGCTACTATTCTCATTATATTATGAAGTGAACGGAAAATAGGATGAACCCTATTTTTATTGTAAAGATGATGTAATATCATTTTAATAGCTCCAGGAGACAGCATTCTGTATTAATTTGAACAACAGCACCTTGTCTTATAACGTCTAGGTTTCCAACTCAGGTGGGGACAGACGGAAATAATACAAAAAAAAAAAAGGCAGGTTACCTGGAGACACAATCTCAACGTCCTCTGACAATAAGCTCTTATTTCAGTTAATACAGTATATTGCTATTGTAGAAACAGTTGCAATATTATTGAATATGAACAAATGTGATGTTAATGTAACCTATTGTAAAGATCAGACAGTCCTCATATAAACAGTGTGAAGGAGCTATATGGAGGTAGTGAAGATCCTTTCATACCAAAAGGATATCAATCTAATATGGTAAATACAAAGAGTCAGATACTTCTCTCCTAGTTATTTGAACACCAGTATCCAGAAGTAGTAAAGATACATTTGGAATAAAAGGATATCAATCACAATATGGCAGACACTGCCTTTAGGTAAACACCTCTCTCCTTGGCTGTAGGGTACAGTATATTGGAGTGGTAAGGCTGCTTCTCAAATGAGAGGACTTCAATAGGAATTCAGTGGAGACTGATGATTGTTCCACATCACTTACGAAGGCTGCAGAGGCCAGAAATAATAAAGTTGACTGTTTTACTGCTGGTGCAGTAGCATCTCTACCCTCAGATATTTCAGTTGAGACCAAACAATTACATGCATCACTTCGCATACCATATGTAGTAGGTAAGAGGGTTTGACAAACTCTCACATGGAGAAAGTGTCTGAGAAGGTGTATCTCCGCCTTCCTGTAGAAAAAAACTCTTTGATAATAATATCATAAAGTTAGTATCAGGAAATGAAAATAGTTTTGCTTGTAATCAGGAAATACCTTACCAGTTAAAGTATCTCCTGAAAGTCAGGGTGGTCTTCACCACTATAGTTTCTGTCACTCATTGAGATTAATGGTTAATAAACAAGTGTATCTGAGAGTAAAAAATACGTGGACAATTTAGTAGTAAACCAATTTTCTTGTTAAGGGTTTTGATACCAAGGTGGTTGCAAAGGTGGTTGCAAAGGTTATTGTGGCGATGTTTGGGGTAGAAGAAGAGAGGACAAGGAAGGAAGAATAAAGATTGCAGCTCAAAACCCAAACTTGAAACACCTTCAGTGTTGGTACCTCAATGGGAAAAAAAACTTACTTCAGAAATAAAACAATTAGCCTTTTAAAAACACTAAATAGGTAGGAGTAAGCTGGGAAGACCAAGTGTATAATTATTCATTTGAAATAAGAGAAAAGACAGCAGCTTGTTAGTAAGATGCTAGGAAGTTATTGGAAAGTGAAGTGGTCTAGTGAAGATTTCTTTGGGAGGAGGGTGGTTGGAGAATGGAGGAAGGAACCATGGATTGCGGGGAAGAAGAAACATTTATAAAGAGACCCTGGTACTGTTTGTGGTCTCAGGAGACAGTCTCATATATAGGGTAAAATGGCTCCCCATTCCTGAGCTTGAAGATACTATTCATGTGCAATACATAAAGGTTTGTCATCAATGCTTACTTTCTTCAATATGCATTTTCAGATTGCCCTTAAGGAATTTCCCACCCAATATCCATTCAGAGAAATCTATTTTTTGTTCCTTCACTTGTGTTTTTTTCTGTATTTCTTAATAATCATGACAAGGTTACTTAGTCACAACCATTAGATGTTCACTGACTCACAACTGGACATACTCTAAAGAGTGCCTGCTAGCTCAACATGACTTATGACTCAACATAACTTTATGACTAAATATTGTGGCTGAAGCTGGCAGCTGAACATAAGATTATTGCTTAACATAATATTATTATAATTATACTACTATACAAAGTATTCTAGTTAACATTTATTTTGCCTAACTTAACTTGTCTCTTAATACCTATAACAATAATCTTAGAGACCTTCTTTTTATAGGCCTAAGTAGTATGCTTATTTTTAACATAATTTCAGCTCATCGTGGAAGGATTTATACTCTACCTGATCTATCTTCTTCTTTGCATTTTGACCTTGTCATAACTGTTTCTCTGCCTTCTGCAGCTCTGCTTCCTCCTGAATTTTTACCATTTGATGGACTTCTGAAGCATAAATAACATCACCTTTCTGTACCTGTCTTCAGTTATGTGCTTTGCACTTTGCACCTCTTACTTGTTCTGCTCTATGTGTATGCTCCATATGCTCTATAGCTAACACACCAGACTGAGCCTGTCCTAAACTACCCTGTAGGACACCTTTGAGCTTCTGCTGAAATGTTTGTGATAGATCTACTACATCACATTGTAACTCCAACCCCATATGCTTTAGGCTTCGAATTGTAAGAGGGATAGTTGGTGATAAGATATGTAGTGGTGTAACTGGGTTGATAGAAGAGGGGCCACCTCATGTAGCTTGCCTATAACCCTATCTGAATTATAAGAGATAAGTCCAGTTGGCTTCAAGGTAGAGTGAATTGTAGATGCCTTGAAAGTCTATAGCTGTATCGAATCAATAGTATCCAGGAATTCCAACTTGTTGAACTTGCCACGACCAGTATGAGTTGTAGCTTCTACCACTTCTGCATGGTAATGTTTGTTTGGATGAAAGAGAACTACATCTAAGGGTTGAAGTAGATTACTTGAATGTGGAGGTAGGCAAAAAACAATAATCTTATGATTGTCACAGTACTCAATGAACTCCTTATATATTCTGGTGGGTTATATGCAGCTTAACCTCAACTGAACATCTCTCATGTCCGCTATTGCCCACTGATGCATCACCTCCAATGATTGGGTCGATGGATGTGCTATAATGGTGCTGTGGGGATTTTGTAGTGGATTGGATTCTTTGTTTGGGTTTTTTTCTTGGTTTAACGTTGGTACCTGGTGGGTTTGGTTCTATTTCTTGCCCCTTTTGTAAGTTGCTATAATGCATTTTGTTTCATTTTTTGGCATTGTGTACTTGGGATGTCGTGGGTGTGGCAGGATGAAGTATCTTGATCAAAAGATGAGCCATTATCGAATCGACGGGTACTGGGGCCGGGTGGTTGATGGGAGAGGGATGATTCCCAATTTTCGAAGTGATCAAGGTAAGCCAAGCCGGACTGTGTGACTGTGGAACTCGTGGAATACGCGGTCGATTGCGTGCTGTCCTTAGTTAATTGTGTTGCTTGAATGATACTAGATGTTAGTTCGATGAGAGGGAAAAGGGATATTTAGGAACCGAGAGATGTCGTAAAGGAAGGACAAGAAAAGCAGCCAACAATAATCCTCGTCTTTCTTTATTTGTTCTTCACAGAAAAACATAATAGAACTGCTACGTCGATGATATGAATTTCCCTCGTCTTGTTCTTCCTTAAACTTTTCTTCATTGAGGTTAGAACCCAGCCCTCTCCATCTGCCTCCTAGGCCAGAGGAAAGTATTCTCTGCGGCTCTGGCACCAGCAAAGAAAAAAGGAAGGAATTCTGTCTCTAAAGGGATAGTCATGGCAGATAGCGAGGAGGAAATGCTGACTGCAGTGCAGAGTTATGTATCTTTGGAGCAGCTGCAAGGATAGACGATTACGAAGCTCAAAGGTGCCTGGTACACAGTAGGCTGAGGGGGGTTCTTTGCCATTGCGACAGAGATCGCAGGTTCTCCCGTAGTATTACGAGGGTTGCGCGATCAGGAGCGTAGCAAGATGGTAAAGGCATTGCTGGATATCCACACTCATGGTATTATCCACAAAGATATCCGTCCTCCGGACATTCTTATCCAGCGTCATCACAATGGATTCAAGGTTCTGTTTATTAATTTTTCCTTTTTGAAAAGGGTTTCAAACAAGGCAGAACATAAAAAGGAAATGGCTACCCTGAAGATAATGCTTGGCCTCGATCTTACTGTCAAAAATCGTAAGTATATAAATTTACATATGTTACGTTCATGATCCCAAGATTGACAGGCTGTTATTAAACAGGAAAACTAAAGAAACCTCGGCTCACCTGAATCAAACATCTGATGGGCATTTATTGTTATGAACAGTCATTGGTGTAAAAGAACTTGAAAGTATCAACGCTATAGCCAAACCCCCGATGTTTCTTTTTTTTTTTTCTTTTTTTTTCTTTCATTTTTCATTGTTATTTTCATTGGTATTTGTTTTTGTTCAACATTTGTAGAGTTTTTCTGCTGGTTTGATTTTGCTCCAGATTTTCTTTTTTCGTACATATAAAAAGGCTATTGTAGATATGGTTAACCTCCCTTGGTGCAGCACTTCTATTATTATCTTCTTTTGTTATTTTTTGTCTTTTTTTATTTTCTTTACCCGGAGTTGTGGTTTCGGGGACATGGGGTCTCAATTCACATGGTTTTAGGGATGGGTTATTGTTTGTTGCTTGGTGATGTCATCTCTTCTGTGGACACGGGAGGTCTTTTCTTTTACTGCCTACGTTAAATCTAGTGAATATTATTGGGTAAGGTGTTAATATGCCGTGATGCCACAGTAAAATAGGTAGCGAAAAAAATTTCTACCATTTTCGCTGTAGCCAACAAGATTGAATTTAAAATATAAAAAAAGAGATACACCATCTGAATAAAAAAGAAAAGCCACCTGAACTCCATCCATTCCCCATCTTGACCCAAACAGGCTACCACAGTATTTGAAGGTTTACAGCATGAGGCTGAGCTTGACTGTTAGGAATGGAAGGGGGGGGGTGCGAAATAGTTGTTGATGGTAACGATGAGGATTTCCCCCACTCTGTCTTGTTTTCTAACTAGTATACACCACATCTAATATCTTGAACCTTAATGGCTAGTCTACTGCGCCCAATAGGATTTACAGAGCATATTACTGCAAGCTTTCAATCCGACAATCTCAACTGTAAGTGTTAAAGTTAGGTTGTATCTGAAAAAAATCAGGTATGGAGTGACAAGGACCACTGGCGGCACCATGATAGCCTTGAATGGTAGGAGTTGCAGGACAGCATGGCACATCGTCATGCTGGAACCAGCCACAGGAGCAATTACATGTGCAAACAAATCATTAACATACCTGCCATTGTTAATTAGTTTTCTTTGTGGCATTGTAGGATATTGTAACGCAGTGGTGAAGCTTAACAGCTTAACAGCATTGACAATATTGTGAAGACTTGTGGCCTTGCTTATGAAAAAGATTATTGGTAGGATATGCTCTAGCCAGGTCTCCTGGGAAGAAGGAGCATGGCTAATTTGTCATATGCTAATGCAATTATGCCGTGCCCCCACAGATACCACCATAACACAATGTTTATTTGTGCAGCTGAGTTGAAGTCGCACACTCATTGGCAGGTGGTGCAAATTCAACTTGGATGTTGGAGTAGTGGAGGAATAGGTGGCACTGATGCGAAAAGTGCAGTTGCCATGAGCACAAACATCAACATGGCATGAAGAATCTGACTTTTTGTAGCAGTAGTTAAATTTTTGTGCTCTGGTCATTGCCCAAGCTTGCATTGCAACCTTAAAGCTTTGAAATCGACAAATTGATCACCCTCTTGCATTGGCAGGGTATCGATCTCTTCTAGTGGCCTTGTGAGCTGTGGTCTTTCGAGTGGTGGTCTGTGAGCAGTGGGCTTTGAAGTGGTCTTGGGAGTGGGGGTATGAGATGAGGGATTTTCAGATTGACTTTCGCACTCATCACATTTTTCAGTGCCTCATATTTGCTCAAGGATTGAAATGAAAAGTTTCAATAAATCTCCCTGCATGCAGGTTATTTTCTAAGTAATCTCTCGTATTTTTAATTTTCTTTTCTGGCTCTGTTCCTGAAATTACAAGGTGAAGCCTGGTTTTCTTGGACGAGAGTGAAATATTGCCTTTGGCTACCATTAAAAGCGTTAATGCCATTTTAGAGGAAGTGCCCAGGATTTGTTGGTATTCAACAAGTTTTCTCATCGTGACTTGGGTACGGCGAGTCAACCATTGGTAGGGAGGGTGCAGCTTTTCATTTGGCAGAAACGCAACACACAGCAAGAATCCACCATGGCTAGATGCTCACCCCTTTTTATGGAGCTTCACCATCTATTATTGATAGCACAGTCACACCGCGCTATCCCGGATCGCGCTGAACCAGATTCCTTGCTGAACCATACAGAATCCCTGGAACCTTTGAGTCGTCATAGAATTTCACTCATTGAACAGAAAAAGAGGACGTTTCGGGTTCGTAGAATATTTTTAAAAACACTCCCCTGGTCCCTATAGAACGTTGGCCTCGATGCTGCAGGAAATATCACTGCAGGTATACCAAAAGAGGCACGAAGGCAAGGCCAGAAATGTAGTATGAGAGAAAGAGAAAACCAACTCAAGGGGAGAGAGTACTCTAGTGCATAGGAAAGGAGATAGATGGAGGTGTAGTATATGGGGAGAAATAGTAATGGAGAAGAGGTGGAAGAACATGTTACACATATGCCTACTGAATGGACAACAAGAGGGGTCAATACTGCGTAAGAATATTTGTAGAAATGAAGCTTCATAAGAGAATGGAAATAAAACCCTTTTTGCATCCTCTTTTATTTTCTTCAAATAAAGCCCTCTTTTCACTGTCCTGGATACCCCTTTGTCCTGGATGGAATCCATGAAATTTGGCCATTGGAGATAGCAAGGTGTCACTGGAATTATGAACCCTATAGTAAAGATAAAAGGGAAATAAATTGAAAAAATAAAAAATAAAACAGAAACAAGAAAGAATAAAGTTAAATTGATCTACTGTGCAAAAGAATATGATGCTCTTTTTTTTTTTTTTTGGCTCTCTGACTTCGGTGAAGTGCCTGTTCTGGACTATTTGATGTGTCCTGGGGACCTTGTTTATGGTGTTTTCCTTTAAAAGCAGGAGGTATATGCAGTATTGCTAAAGGTGGGGATGAAGTTGAGAGTAAAGGCCGAGATATAGGTGGGGGGTTGGCAGGATTTAGGTTAGTATAGGAGAATATCCTGGTGAGGATGTTGGTGTTGCTGTTGGTGAGGAGAGGGTGGAAGAAATAATTGGAGGGATGGCTCAGGCTGTGAGGAAATGCCCTGATGCCCAGATCCTGCATCCTCATTCACTCTTTGCTCCTTGATGTCTGGAATAACTATTTCTTTTTTTTTGCTGGTGCCAGGGCCACTGAGCATACTTTCCTCTGGCCTGGGAGGTAGATGAAGAGGGCTGGTATTCTAACTTCAAGACTTTTCTTCTTACTTGACAACTACTTGGGGGATAAGCCTACTATATGTGCAAGACAAACATGCTCGTGACCTCATTCCCAGCGTCCATAGACTTTCACTTGTCATCTCATCATAGTGACCATTCCCAACAGATATTTTACTAGATATGGAAAGCTCACTCAATAGGAAGGTTCACCCAACACTCCCTCTCATTCCATATCTCTAATGAAATCAAATAAAAAAAGTTCAACCAATGGGTAGCCTCTTTAAGCCCCTGCTCATAGCCAAAAACCTTGAACAAGGGAAAAAAAATCTAAGAGTTAGGGGAAGAGTACTCAACCCAATACATGCCCAATCCTTCAGAAATAATAGAAGAAATAGCAAAGAAACAGGAATGGGTAGCTTAACAATTCTCAAGCTACATAGCTGAGCCTTTCATCAACATTCCACTAACATGCTTCCAGTGCAGCTCATGGGTGAGGGGCTTAGTGAGCAAGTCTGCTGTCATATCTTGGGTAGAGATGTAACCAACATTGATATTGCATAGTTGATACATTTTGTAAATATAGTGATACTTCTATTCGATATGTTTCATTCGGTGAGGGAAATGGGGATTCTATACAAGTTTGAGTGATCCTTGATTGTCAACCAGTATTAATGTCACTGGCAGGGAAGATGGGGGATTGCTTTCACTGGGATCCTTCCTGACTCTTATGAGATCTTCATAGATACTACGAAGTACACCTACTTTATGACAGGCTTTAGAGCAAGCTTTATATTCAGCTTCCATGGTCGATAGGGCTACGAGTGACTGCTTCCATGCCTGCCATGAGACTGCATCATTCGATAAGAGGAATAGGTAACCGCTTGTAGACTTTCAGTCCTCAATGTCACTAGCCCAATCAGTATCGGAGTAGCCGATCAGAGATGAAGGATTTGAAGATGGCAAAGCTCCCTTCATATACTGAATACCCAGATCAGAGGTATACTGAAGATATTGTAAGGTTCTTTTTGCTGCTGCCATGTGCTCAATTTTGGCAGTGACATTGAACTTGCTAAGAATTAAAATAGTGTAGGCTAGATCAGCATGACATACAACTACAAGGTATATCAGGTACCCAATGATGCCCTCATATTTACTCTGATCTTCGGGACTACTAAGTTGGGGTGGCATGGTCAGTTGATCTGCAGTACTTGATCAAGATCGCTTTTCCATTGTGGTAGCAACTCCATTGCAATCTGACATCGCAAAATGTTGTAGAATCATTCGAATGAATCTGGATTGGTGTAGAGAAACCTGACCATCACCAAAACCAATTTCAAGTCCTAGGAACTGCCACACTTGGCCATGGTGCTTCATCTCATATCTTTGCTTCAGCATGTATTTCATTTTTATGATCTCATCGGTAGAGGAGGAGGCAATCAGAATGTCATCAACATAGAGGGTGATGATAGATGTCTTGGAGGTATAGATATTCGAATCTGTCTATGAGTGTGGAAAACCAATTTGCTGCAGAATGGAACCTACCTCTTCAAACCATAACCATGGTGCTTGCTTAAGCTCATATAGAGCCTTCTTATAGAGCCTTCTTCAACTCACATATGCAATTCCCAAAGCCCTCATCTAACTACTCTATTCCAGGTAGTGGTTCCATATAAATAGTTTCAGCTATCACAGGGTACAAGAATGCTGTGACAACATTGATCTGATGGATGTGTTAGACCTTTTCTATGCTCAAGGCTAACAGCATCCGGAAGGTACTCACTCTTGCTACTGGAGCAAAGGTCTCATTATAGTCAACACTGTAAACCTACTAGTAACCATTGATGATGAGCCTTGCCTTGAACCACTTCTTCCCATTGTTATCAACCTTGGTCCTGTAGACCCATTTACATCTGATGATATTCTTGTCATCATCCACCTTTGCTGAACATGGCACCCAGGTCTTATGCTGCCAAAAGGAATCAAATTCCTCTTTTATAGCTTTCTGCCAATGCCCATATTTTACAGTATCTTCATACCAGGGGGGATCCTCAGTGCTATCTAGAGTGACTGGAATACTGGTGTACTTCAACACTTTGCATAAACTGAGGGAGACATTGAGGTTCTGGGAACGCGCTAATGTCATCGAGTGACATAGGTGTGCAATGTCTATATCAGGAGTATTCACAGCTCTTCTCTTGGCTCCACAGCTATTGCTCGTAGTTCTGAAATTCACACGATCAGAACTTGGAGGAGGGGATAATCCAGTGCTCATATCCCATGATAAACTTAGTGGCTCCTGCTCACTGGCACCATTCATTTCTCTTGCACCCATATCCTGTGGCAATCTCAGCTGCACTAGCATGCTGGTACTACTTTCTCCCTCCTCCTCCCTATCTGCAAGTTCATTATACCTTGCATTTTCTCTCCCTACCCTACGCCTTCTAACTCATGGTGAGATGGTTAGGTTTCCAGGTTCACTGACCACAGCATCTTCTTCATCAACCCAGATGGATTTCTCAATCACAAGATCACCTTCAGTGTCTTCTTCGTCAACCCAGATGGTATTCTTATTCTGGGGCATTACCACATTCAGCACATTGGTGCTACTCCTAATGTCCAGGGGAGTACCTATAACTTTGTTATACTCAAAGTAAACATCTGAGGTGTGAGCTATTTGTCTTGTCCCAGGATTACAGAGGTGCCTGATTTTGGCAGTCTCATGTACATAACCAAGCAGTATATATTCCTGCGATGGGTGGCTAAACTTCTTTTCTCCACACTGTGGGTTGAGAATTAAGTTATATGCAAGGCAGCCAAATATCAGAGGTGATGCAAGTTGGGTGGTGAGCCATTGAGCAGCTCATGTCTTCCCATTGTTTGCTTTAGTCAGCAATCCAGCATAGAGATAGGCAACAGTTTGGACAGCTTCAGACCAGAATTCTACTGATAACTTGGAATCCAATAGGAGATTTCTTACTTTTGTAGTTATCATTCAAATCATTGACTCACTGACGCCATTCTTATGTTGTGTATATGGTAGAGCAGACTTGTATTAGATCCCAGTAGCATGTAGAATACCTCTAAACAAACAGTTATTATACTCTCCTTTTCCATTGTCACATCTGAACTGTCAGATTTTGAACTTCAGATAATGGAAGTTTGTCCAGATCTAGGCTGCAAATTCCTAAAACCTAGAAGTGATTGTGTTTGATGATTTATCAGGGAGAAATTAAACCCATGCATAGTGACTGAAGTTGTCAATGAAAATGATAAAGTAGCGGGTATCTCCATGAGACAAGATAGAGATTGGTCCACAAAGGTCCGAATAGATAAGCTTAAAGTGTTTGGTAGCTCTCTAAAGAGGCAGGCAACTAAACTTCTATTGCTGTTTTGTATGAATACAGAGGGAGCAGGCTTTGCAGAAAAGGTCATCATCATCATGATCACAAGGAGGAACAACTATCTTTACTGACTGCACATTGAGATGAGCAAGATATTAGTGCCACTGCTCAAGAGTCGGTAAAGCTGCAAGTCTAGCCACTGTCAAATTGATCTGAGTAATATGACCACCATCTATTGGCCCTCCAATGACTTTCCAGAGGTCAGTTGATACATCAAGGTGTGCTAGGCAAGCAACAGGACCTTTAGTGCCTCTCCTTGAAATTTCACAAGTAGATTCATGAAAGTTCATGTTCATTGTGATATATGAACAACCGATGGATAAGAGGGACAGTGACATTTCCAGTATATAAAGTTCCTCAATCATGAGGTGGTAGTCTTGCTCGACAAGATAGATACAAACAGTTCCTATCCCAATAGCTGAAACGGAGCTATTATCACTGAGGTAGATATTCCCTGATGGACTCAACTGTTTATAGGTAAAAAAGTCATCCGTTCGATTTGACATGTAGTTTAATGCACCTGAAACTACTAACCACAGTCAATCTCATGAGGCAGGAACAGTGGGCAATCTCTTCACAGACAGAGCATAGGTTCCTAATATGGCAATCAATGTATAACAAGTATTCTGATGGTTAACATCTCTATCACCTTGCTCTCGCCCATCAAACTGACCTTCCCTCAGGCTGGTTCAACTTCTGAGACGGCACTCACTTTATTTGTAGCCATCCTTACTATAGTGCCAGTATATTAGCGAACTTCCTGTGGTGCCAGCATTTCTATATGTACGATAGTTCCTGTCACCTGCAAAGATAGCCCTACTGTTACTTGCTCCTTCTCCATATCTCAATCTCCAAAAACCGTGACTGCAGTTTACTCCACTATGGAACTCTATATTTCCACGTCTACTACAAGATGAAATCTGAGTGGCAACCAAGCTGCCAGAGGTAGATACCCTCATGTTCCCTGTATCCCAGACCATGAGTGCTGACCCTGAGGTGGGTGAGGTATTTGCACATGAGTTCTCTTCCTGCCAGGATTGAATTGTCTTCTACCACTCATAGAGACATTGAATCAAGCCATCGATAGTATGTTGATCCTGCTGCTCTATCAGAATGTTAACACTGCCATAGTGGTCATAGTTCTTTGGTAAAGTCAAGAGAAGATGAGACTTGAAAGTTTCATCAGTGATCAAATCATTAGTTCCAGCAAATGTTTTTCAATAACATAGATGTAAGGCAATCTAGTCTCTGATTGTTTGTCTAGTCTGCACATGGGACTGATTAAATAATCTGCGAACTTCTAGCTGGCTGGCATGCAAGTTATTGCTATTGAACTCCTCCTTTAGCATGTCCTACATAGCTTTAGCACCTTGAATGTCTTCGACATGTTTCTGGGTAATTGAGGTCCCCAGTTATCGATGATTGTGAGGGCTTTGCCTTCTCACATGCTCCAGTCAGTATGGCATTAAGATTGCTGTAATGGGAGCTGATCCTCTTCACTAAGGACAATTGTGAGGGCATTCTCATATTGAAGGAAAATCTGGATGCTACAGGCCCATTGACAATAGTTGAAGCTGTTCAACTTTGGCGTATTACCATATTTATTTCAGTAAATACCATCCATCTGGCCTTGGATGGTCTTGGATGATAATTCTGATTCCATTAGATAGAACTCATTAAGCAGTGAGGATAGGCAAATCGATATTTTGTGTATAATGAAGAAAGTTTCTTGTTGAGAAAGATTTTCACTGCACTAGTCCAGGATCATAACCTGTTGTAACCTCAAGACTTTTCTTCTTACTTGACAACTACTTGAGGGATAAGCCTACTATATATGCAAGGCAAACATGCTGGTGATCTCATTCGCAACATCCATAGACTATCACTTGTCATCTCATCACAGTGACCATTCTCAACAGATACTTTACTTGATATGGAAAGCTTACTCAACAGGCAGGTTCATCCAACAGCTGGGCTCTAATCTCAAGCATTCAACCTCTATAGATTGTCTTTGCCCTGGTGCCCTGAAGCTATTCTTGATTACTCCTCCTGTATCTCCTCACCACTTTCTTCGCCTTCCTCAATGTCCCTCCATTTTCTTTTTCCTCCTCTTCGGGCTCTCTAGAGTGTTCATTTTACATAGAATACAACTGATATATGATTCCAATGGCACAACTTTGGTATATACTTAATACACGAGAAGAGAGAGGGGAAGTATAATATAAAAGAAGGTATGTGATACTAAAGAAAATATGAAATGAATGAGGGATAGCATTTGTACTCTATATGTCAGTGCCATATATAAAAACAAGAAAGGAAAAAGACATGACTTTATAGAAGACAAATGCCTATACCCATATCCTCAGGAAGATATCACTTCAGTCCTGTGAGCACTAGTAAGTGAAAACTCTTTCACCCAAAACTATGTCTGGAACTCTATCTGAATGCTAACCAGATCGCCAAACAAATATTTCGCCGACAACCCTGACTTCTTTAGTATGAAACAAATATGAAACAATTACTAGAGCATGCCAAGCAGTACCATGTGAATTTCAATACTTTGGGCTCTTTGGACTCGTCCTCCTCCTCTGTATCTTCCTCTTCTTCCTCATACCAAGTCCATTCTTCTACTGTTATTTCCGTTCTTGTTCGTCGCTGAGTTAGAGTCATGGTTTGTCTTGTTGTTCCATTTTGATCAACTAATTGGTGCAGTGTAAGTTAGTATAGAATTATTATAGAAAAGCTGTAAAGAATCAAAAGTGCAAAGAAAAGAAAAAAAAAAAAAAAGGTACTTACAACTTCCTGCTTAGGCTCAAAGTTTCCTC
Organism: Choiromyces venosus 120613-1; assembly: GCA_003788595.2. Classification (NCBI taxonomy): domain Eukaryota; kingdom Fungi; phylum Ascomycota; class Pezizomycetes; order Pezizales; family Tuberaceae; genus Choiromyces; species Choiromyces venosus. The sequence continues at coordinate 370,521 of ML120366.1, forward strand.
TTGCACGTGGCCCATAAATATTTATTTGCCCGTGTCAAGGGTCAGGAATTAATTCTTTCATGGGAACCATGGATAAGTACAAGGTGACAGGAGTGTGGTTTTGGGTCCTTCAGGTGCTCTGGAAGATGGTGTGGATGGGCCTGGTTGTGGGGGGCAATTGTCCAGTTACCTTCCCAGGGACAGAGTGCACCAGTTTCTTTTTTTATTGGTTATCGTACAGCACCGGAGTTCGTTTGGAAAAATATAAAATCTTCCTGTCATAGGTCAGGCAGGAAGATTGATGTGAGTTTGTACACCTTTTAGTACATTTCTCCAGTCTCCTAACAAAAACAATTAGGTTAGTAGTATTCTTTTGGAATTTATTTATCTTTACCTTCAAAATTGTCTTGACAATCCTCTTCCACAGCCTTACAAAACCTTTCAAAATTGTCAGGCATATCAAGATCACTTGTGTTCATTCTAAAAGGTTGATGGTTGATGGTTGATAGAAGAGAGGAAGAGAGAGAGAGAGAGAAAGTAAAGAACTTCGGTTGCTACAAAGTCACCACTTTTTTCCCCTCTATCCTCTCCTCTTGGCATTCCCTGACACCAGCAGTACAGGCTCCCTTGATCATTCTCCTCTTCACAAATTGTAAATCATCCCTATCCCACCAAGCAACCATCCGGGCCAATGAACCCAAGCATCGAGTCCGTCCGTCTCCAGGTCTGGACGGGAGAGACGGCAGTACCCGAGAAGATGCCCGGGAGGGACGGCCGAGGCCTGTAGGTGCCTCAAATTGCGGAATCTACCCGGCCCCTAAAGATGACGGGTGGTGACTGCAGGGCCTGACAGAAAAGGAGTGAGTAACTGCAGGCTCCAAAACTGAAGGAATCTTTTGTTTATTTTGCTAATCAGAAGTACTTGGCTAGAATGGACGATATTAGAATAAGAGAGCGCCTTTGGAGAAGTGGGGGCGGCGGTTTCAGGAAAGAGAATGAAAGTCTGATATGGTAGAACTTGAGAGATGTTGTTGCAAGGAGGGTGGGGGCTGCTGATGGAGAAGGAAAAGAGAAGGAATATTTTGTTCAAGCTTTGTCTTTATATGACATGTACACTGTAGATAGAAATATCGGAAGCCTGTGAAACTCCTCAGATCTTATCTTGATCACATTGGTATATAGGAGAATAGGCAAACTCAAGCAGTAAGCATTTAATGGTAACAGAATATATTTGTAAGTATTTGGTATTGATAGGGGCAGATATTTTATGAACTTCAAGTTAGTACGCAGTGGAAACATATGATATTTATAAACAAATCACGAACACCATTAATGAGTATTCACAAGATTCTTGTAGTAAAGGTGTTGCTTCCAGCTTAATACCCGGTAGCAATGGTATTGCACACACATTTCCAGAGGATTCACCAGCCATATCCAGTGACTGTTAGTTTCTACCACACTATTCCAGTGCAGATACCCCTCTGTTACAGATCTGGCGCCCAATTGGAAGTATAGAGCACAAAACGTACAGGTGACAGGAGGGCCCTCGAGGTGAGGGGTGGGGCGTGCAGGAAATAGGGTAGGCCTGCAGGAAATAGGTGGGAGTTACCGATAGCTAGAGGGCTGCAGGGAGCGGCCGTCACCCTCTTAGACGGGAGTCTTTCCAAAGGATGGACGCTCTTGCACTACGGTTTGAGACACCATGCCCGGGACACCCGGGACTGGTGACTTGTTGAAATTCACATTGTACTGCTTGGCATGCTCTAGTAACCGTTTCGTATTTGTTTCACACTAAGGAAGTCAGGGTTGTCGGCGAAGTATCTGTTCGGTGATCTACTCATTGCTTCGGACAGAGTCCCAGACAGAGGTTCAGATGAAAGGTTTTTTCACTCACTAGCGCTTACCGGCCGGAAGTGTTATCTTCCAGAGGATATATGCATGGATATTTGTCCTCTATAAAGTCAGACTTTCCTGCATTGTCCTTCTATATCATATCATCAACTACGATCGAAATCCTTCATTCATTACATATCTTCTTTAGTATCACATACCTTCTTTTAGATTATACTTCCCCTCTCTCTCCTTGTGTGTTAAGGACATCCCAAAATCGTGCCATGAGAATCGTATATCAGTTGCATTCTGTGTAAAAGGTCTGGTAGGAACCCATAGGATGCCCGTGAGGCATGAGATCACTGCTCTTCACACGTGCAATAAATATTTATTGTGCACGTTTAAGAGGAAACCTAGAACTTGTACACTTTTGTTCATTTCGATCCTCTCCACCCCTCTCTAGGTCTTCTCGAGCGTGAAGAGCCAGAAGTTGCGGTATAAAGGCAGGACTGATGGCATCAGATAGCTTGATAGTCCTTCTGGCTTCAGGACGGCCACATGGTCGAGATCGTTCTAACAGTGGAAACTGTCCTCAAATTCCAACTTTGGTGCTCGATCTACCAACTTAGGAACGTTCATGATCAACTAAGACATAGTCCTTGTTACCCTAGAACTGAATCACACTCAGGATTGGTATCAACAGGTTGAATTCATCCCGAGCCATTGACTTCCCCCGCACGGATAAGGTCAACCAAGGACAGTTCATGGCAACCTACAGAAATGGATTAAGAGCGGACTGATAAAAATTGTGTCAACCGAAACTGGTTATGATACCATTTTCGGTTCCAGTTTTACCACCCAAACCAGTTGAAAAATCTACTTACAAGCATATCCTCATTAATCTCAGAGGGGGCAGAAGTTTTGGTGAACTCTCTCTTCACCTCAATAAGAGGAACTAAGGCCCTGGTTTAGTGCCAGAAGCTGCCTGTTTCACCGCTTCTGCAGTAGAATCTCTACCACGGGATCCTTCGGTTGAGACTGTACCAGCGCCTCCATCACTATGCAAGCCACAAATGCGAGAGGTAAGATTGTTCAACAAAGTCTCACATGGAGGAAGTGTCCAAGAAGGTGTATCTCCACCCTCCTGCAGAGAAAGGTCTTCAGCGATAACATCATAAAATTAGCAACCGGACATAAAAATAATTTGGCTTGAAACAACGAGAGCCTCACCAGTTCAGGTGTCTCCTGAGTGATCAGGGTAGTCTCCACCACCATAGTTTCTGTCAGACATGGCTATTAATAGTTAATCAATATAACTATTGGAGAGTAAAGAATGGGAGTAATTAGTGGTAAACTAATTTAGTTCCTCAGGGTTTTGTTGGGGAGGCTGTTGCGGCCGTCATTGTGGGGGGATGAGAAAAAAGCAAGAATAAAGATCTAGGCTCAGAACCCAATCTTCAAGCACTTCCTGTGTCAGAGGGAAAAATATTTCAGTTGAAAGGAAAAATCACTCTTTTGGAAAGGTTAAATAGGTAGGAGTGGGCCTTGAAGACAAAATGGAGAATTACAGATTTGAAAAAAGAGAAACAATTATAATGAGTGGGTAAAATGCAGGGAGGTTATTGGAGAGTGAAGTGTCTTGGTGAAGATTTCTTGGCGAGCGCTGTGGTCGGAGAACGGAGGAAGGAAGCTTGGATGGAGGAGAAGAAAGATTTATAAGGAGATCCCAGGACTGTTTCTAGACTCGGGAGGCAGTCTCCTACTTTGGGTAAAACGACTCCCAATTCCAGGGTTTGAAGATACAGTGTTCACCATCTGCAACACCCAAAGGTTGGTTATTGACACGCACTTTCTTTGTTATTCATTTTCGGGTTGCACTTAGGGAATCCATGACCATTTGGCAATTCAGAGAGTTCTCCTTTTTTTGTTCATTAACTTGGAGGTTTTTTTTTTTTTTTCATTTTTTTTTTCAGTATTTTTGAATATTCGGTAATTCTTTACGTACATAATTTATTCCTATATATCGTGCATGTTAGCTCATAGCCGGAATACCGGTAGATAATTTGCCAGATCCTTTTTGATTGGCAGCCTTTCTTTGACGTGGCGATAGCGAAATCAGGACATGGAAGATAATCGCGGCTCTGTTTATCAAGATACTCTTTATTTGCCATACACCAAACCAGTACCTCCCCAGACATCTCCATTTTGAGACATCAAACAAAGCGTGAGGTGGAAACATCCAAAAGGCGCAAGAACTAAAACCATTTTCCCCAAGTACCTAGCATAAACCAGAATAAAACCCCAGACAAAGAACCCGACCATACTAACAAATTCTCTACCACGCATCACAACATCTCAATCGACCGAATCATAGGTGGTGATGTCGGAGGTCACGAGTGAAGTGGGGGAACGAAGATAGAATAAAGTGAAAACGGTATATGTCTGTTGGCTATATGATCTAGAAACATGTGTCGGAGACCTTCTTACTTATACCCATAAGGGGTATCTATATACAGTGATATGATACTTGACCTTTGCCTGTGTACCGGGTAGCACGGCAGGTGTACATTTCATCACATTGAAGTAACACTTCCAACAGGTGATGAAGCACTGCATGATACCATAGCTGACGTGGGAGATATTGAGTTGAGGTTAAGGTGTTTATCATCAACCCCAACAAAAAAAAAAAGAAGCGAAGAGAAATAGAGAAGGAGAAGTGAAAGGAAGCGATGCCATCAGCGATGCCATCACAGAGGTGCAGTGAGCTTATATACAAGATGATGAGGTAAGCAGTCACACGGTATCACTTGTCACGGCAGATAGTAGAAGACTAGGAGAGGGCAAACATGAATGCCAACAGTCGGAGAAATAATAGTGGTGAACTTGGGGGTGCAAAAACTATCTCTTGGTAAACACTTCCTTTATAGGTAAACTGGTTGAAGAAATTATCAACATTGCCCGTATTTTGAGGGTGTTCCGGGCATGGTGAATTGACAGCTATTGGGGATGGTTGCTTGATAGGATAGGTATGATTCACAATTTGCGACGTGTTGAGTTGTAGTATGTACGTGCAATAATCTAAGTTGTGGGATGGATAGTTTGAGGGTATAGATAGCCTAGGTTTAGGGTAGTTAGTAGTCGTTCACGTGACACATTGCGCGTGTTGTTACATATATATTTAGTTAGCAGGCTCTTACCTGAGAACAACGAGGCTACATCTTTCCCAGACAACGGTCATCCAACACAAAGAAGAGTGTGATCGAGGGAGCATTGCTCGTATCAAGGAATGGCAAGAGGATAGGGGGCAAACAAGGGGTGACTTTGTAGCAACCAGAGTTCTTTACTTTCTTTCTTTCTCTCTTCTCTGAACCATCATCAGCCTTTCAGAACAAACGTGAGTGATCTTGATCTGCTTGATGACTTTGAAAGGTTTTGTGAGGAGGCGGAAGAGGATTGTCAAGATGATTCTGAAGGTAAAGATAAATAAGTTCCTAAAGAGTATCTACTAATATAGTTGTCTTTCTTAGGAGACTGAAGTAATGCACTAAAGTATGTGCAAGCTCACATCAACTTTCCTGCCTGGCCTATGATAGAAATATTTTACATCCGACTAAATGAACCCCGGTGCTGTATGATAATCAATAAAAAGACTGTTGCACTCTTTTCCTAGGAAGGAAATAGGACAGTTGCCCTCCACAGCCATATCCACTTACAAGATCTTCCAGAGAAGCTCCCATCAATAATAGGGTCAGGGCAACAGGACAAGAACAATCTATATGATGGTATAATAATCCCACTAGGGGAATGGTAGAATACAGATCGCAGCCAGGGCTTGGATGATGGAACACAGAAGTGTAGACATGCAAAGCATGAGGGCATGATAGATGTGACTGATGTATAGGGTTATACATGTGGTAGTTATCCACTCTATAAGTAGCCATTAGCTAGCAACCATAGACAGTGATGAGTCGAAATGACACACAATGAATACGATTACAACTCCATCCGTTCACAAGCAAGTTATCCTTTTACACCACTTCCATGAGATCGTTTGCACACCTCCATCAGGGTATGAGCACAGCAGTACTATAGTCTGTCTGTCGGAATAAAATAAAAATAACAAGGTTCCATTTGGCAATCACGAGTGAACAAGCTGGTTTACCATTCAGCACATCTGGAATGAAGATGGATAAACTTGACGGGACAAATCATCGGATTTGGTCTCTACGGATGAATGACTGCTTACTCAGAGAGGGATTCTGGGACCTGACGGCAGAGTTGGAAGAGATTGTAAGCCAACTGGAGGCAAGTGATCCAGACTACGAGAAGTTATGCAAAAAATACGTCAATCAACCGCGATGCATACAGAAGTCCATCGGGATTCTAAGACTCGCGATGACTGATGCGATTGGGATGAATTACTACGAATCTACCTGGGATTCACCGAAGAAAATTTGGGACGATGTTCAACAAACCTACGAGACAATGACCGGTACGAAGTAGCCCTGTGGCGGAAGGTGAATCAGAATGGGTTTTGGACTCAGGTTGCACGAATCATATCACAAGCTACAAAGATGTTTTTATCGAAGGAACATTCACAACTCTGCCAAAGAATATAAGACAAATCAGAACTGTGATAGGTGAATTGGTTCCTGCTGCTGGCGTTGGAAATGTAACGATTCCAATATGGACACCATCAAGAGGAAGGAGCACCATGCAGTTGTGCGATGTACTTTACATGCCAGGGGCTGGGAGAACAAATCTCATCTCCGTAAGTCAGCTGGCAGCAAAAGGTATGAGCATCAATTTTCAAGACAACGGTACACAAGTCTACAAAGATGGAATACTTGCGGCTATCGCGACGAAGGCAAACCGGATGTATATGCTGGTAAACCATGAAATTTCTTTTGATCGAGCATTTGCAGCATTCGGAGTTGACAACCTGCAATTGACACTGTGGTACAAGCGATTCGGTCACCTTTACGCCAAAGCAATACTGAAGCTGAGCAATAAGTGGCTGGTAGTGGGGATGCCGATCCTGCAGTCTGCCAGTAGTCAGCATCGATGTCAGCCATGTCTTCAGGGGAAAATGACAACACTACCTTTCCAAGCAGCTGAACAAAAAACAACTACACCACTTCAATTGGTGAATTCAGATCTTTGCGGACCAATGAGAGAGAAGTTGCTGGGTGGAGGCTCTTATTTCATGCTTCTTATTGACAACTACACAAAATTTACTGTCGTCTATTTTCTGAAGAAAAAAAGTGAAGCTGCCAAGTGTTTCAAAAGTTACAAAGCACACGTCGAGAAGGTTCACCTAGAGAAGGGGAATCAGTACGTGATTAAAGTGGTGAGGACTGATGGTGGTGGAGAATTCACAGGAGCATCATTTCTTAAGGAATTAGAAAGATGTGGAATCGAAGCACATGTGACGGTGCCGTATACACCGCAAGAGGATGGTATGTCAGAGAACAGAAATCGTGTCTGGGTCGGCCACGCCAATTCATTGATGCAACAAGTCGGTGCACCAAAAACATACTGGGCTGAAGCTGTTCAGACTGCAGTATACCTGAAAAATATTTCTTTGACAAAGGGTACGCATGGCAAAGAGGCTACTCCGTTTGAGCTGTGGTTTAGAAAGAAACCTGGGGTTGAACACTTGCGGGTGTGGGGCTGTTCTGCCTACACCTACATCCATCTGGTGAACCAAACCGATAAGAAATGGAGCGCAAGAGCAGAGCACATGATGTTTGTAGGATATACGATGATGACAAGGCAATATCAACTCTACAATCCAAAAACCCATGTGTTTGTTAAGTCACATGATGTAGTTTTCTATGAAGAAATGCCATTTTTCAGGCCAACCACCAAACAGATTTTTCTTCCATTTATGAAGGAGCCAGAGCCACAAATTTCTGTTCCCAATTATCATTTGTCGCCGTCAACAATAGACAAGAGTGAAGCTGAGATGAGTCCTGTGATTCCTACTGAGGAAAGAGTTAGAAGACCTCGTAGAAGACCAAGGTGATTACCCATGGCCAATGATGTTACAAGGAGAAGTGACACCACTGAGCATGGAAGTGCTCAGGTCAATGCTCCACAGCAAGACCCGATAACACCTACCCAGAGGAGTGCGAATGCAGTTGCATCACTATGTTCAAATCTTGGAGCATATTGGGAGAGGTCGGGAAATATTAGAAGAGAGCTACAAAAGGGCTGGAGTTACGGAGAAGTGTTGAATTCTGGTTCTGGGGGAGAGGCAAGCAGGGAATCTGCAGTGACGTTTGAGATGAGAAGTGGAGATGGAGAAGTAGAAGGAGAAGATGATACAGAGGCAGCATTGATGACAGATTTGGTTTTTCTTGTGAATGACGGACCAAGTAGGGTGAGAGCAGTGCTGGATAGCTCCGATTGGAAAGACTGGGTCGATGCAATCAACACTGAATTGAACTCACTGGAGGATCATCAAACCTGGCAAGTGGTTGAGCTGGGATGTCTACCCATGGGAGCAAGACCAATTAGTTCCAGGATGGTTTTACAAGAAAAGATAGGAGAGGATGGCAAAGTCGCTTGATTCAAGGAGAGACTTGTTGCCCATGGATTCCGCCAGAGACCTGGAATCAACTACACCGCGACGTACTCACCTACCATCTCACACACCGCAATACGAGTTGTTTTATCAAAAGCAGCTGCTAAAGATAAGGAAATTATACAATTGGATATTGTTACTGCATTTTTGGAGAGTAAGATCAACAAAGAAAGCTACCTAAAGCTGCCGAAAGAATTCACGATTTCCCAAGAAAAGAGAATCAAGCTCAGAAAACAGGGGAGTTTGATTGAGACAGTTGTGGTAAGACTAAGAAGAAGTCTTTATGGGTTGAAACAAGCTGGACACAACTTGTATCACACCCTCAGGTCCCATTTCGTGAAGAAAATGGGAATGTCACCATCACATTATGAGGCAGCAATCTACATTGCTGAAACTGGAGCTACGATTATCGCCTGGGTTGATCACCTACTACTTATCGGGATGAAACCAGAAGTGGCCCAGATGAAAGCAATGATCCGGGAGCATTTTCAGACAAAAGACCTTGAAAACGTTAAGTTTTTTCTTAGCATGTTTGTCGAACGCAACTGGGAGAAGAGAACTATGTTTTTGAGCCAAGAGGTTTATCTGGCCGGAGTTCTGGAGAGGTTCTCGATGGAGAACTGTAAAGGGTGCCACACTGCACTTGATTCCAAAGCTAAGTTGCACAAGAGGAGAGAAGTGGAGGAGAGCATTGACGTGCGAAGATATCAAGAGGCAGTCAGAAGCTTAACATATGCAGCAATCACCTCATGCCCTGATATCGCCTATGCTGCTGGCCTTGTTGACCGATTCACAGCAGACCCATCTGCCGCACATTGGTGTACAGTAAAGAGAATAATGCGTTATCTCCAGACAACTAAGGAGTATAAGCTGTTATTAGGTCAGAGGACAATGGTGGAAGACAAGAAACCGAGAGATCTCGTGCTTAAGGTCTACGCTGATGCCAATTTTGTGGGGGAGACTGATGGAATGAAATCAACAAGTGGTTTCACGATCACCGACCCATACGGATCAACGGTCAATTGGAGATCCCTAAAACAGAGAACCGTGGTGAAATCAACAGCGGACGCAGAGTTTAATGCTACCGCCCTTGCCACAGAGGAAGGAATATAGTTATGGAAGGTTTTGGGTGAGCTATACACAGCAGAAAAAGATAGCAAAGGACTACAGATTGAGCTATACAATGACAATCAAGCATGTATCACAAGTCTAGTCAATGGTTATTTTTGGGCTTCTACAAGGTACGTTGGTGTGTGCTATTTCTGGTTGAAGGAGATTATAGGATCAGGGGCAGCCTGTATTGAGTATCTTAGAACAGATGAGATGGTTGCTGATGGATTTACCAAGGCTTTGGAGAAGAGAAAAGATAGTCTATTTCTGGAGATGCTGGGGATGTACTAGATAGATTTAATTTTGTATTTTCTTTTATTTTTATTATTCTTATTATTATTATTATTGTTTCTTTTTTTTTTCTTTTTTTTTTTTTAGCCTACGCGGGATTAGGGGGAGTGATGGTATAATAATCCCACTAGGGGAATAGTAGAATACAGATCGCAGCTAGGGCTTGGATGAGGGAACACAGAAGTATGGACATGCAAAGTATGAGGGCATGATAAATGTGACTGATGTATAGGGTTATACATGTGGTAGTTATCCACTCTATAAGTAGTCGTTAGCTAGCAACCATAGACAGTAATGAGTTGAAATGACACACAACCAATACGATTACAACTCCATCCGTTCACAAGCAAGTTATCCTTTTGTACCGCTTCCGTGAGATCATTTGCACACCTCCATCACTATAGACCTTGGAACACTTGAGGTTAGAGCCCAGCCCTCTTCATCTACCTCCCAGCCCAGAGGAAGTATTCTCAGTGGCCTTGACACCAATAAAAAAAAAGAAAAAAGGAAGGAATCCAATCTCAGAAGAGATATTCATTCCAGTTAGCAAGGAGGAAATGGTGAATGAGGATGAAGGATATGGGCACCAGAGCATTACCGCACAGCCTGAGCCCATCCCTTTAATTGTTTCTTCCACCCTCTCCTCCCCACCAGCAACACCAACACCCTCACTAGGATATTCCTCTATGCTGACTCAACCCCTGCTGCCTCCTGCTTATATCTCATCCTTCACCCTCAACTCCACACCTCCTTTAGTAACACTACAGGCACCTCCTGCTTCGAAGGAAATACAGTGTAAACAAGGTCATCTGGCAGCAACAAAGTGCCCACAATGACCACTTCGCTGAAGTCAGAGAACCAAATAATAAAAACTGTATCATATTTTTGCACACCAGAGATTAATTTGACTTTATTGTTTCTTGTTTTTGTTCTACTTTTTTTTTTCTTCATCCTACTTTCTATCTATCTCTCCCCTATGCCCCACAACCACAGCTATACCTTGCCATCTCAGGCACCAAAATTTCATGGACCCTATCCAAGACAACAGAGTATCCGGAACCGTGAACAGAGGGTTTTATTTCAAGAAAATAAAAAAATGAAAAAAAAAAAAAAAGGTTTATTCCTATTTGCTTATGAAGCTTCATTGCAACAGATATTCATATGCAGTATTGACACCTTGTATCCTCCATTCAGTATGCACAGAAGTAGCATGTTCTTCATCCTCTTATTCATTACTCTTTCTTCCAATATACTGAAAATCTATCCTTCTCCCTTCTTGTCCATTAGAACACTCTTGCCCCTTAAGTTGGTTTTCTCTTCTGGTCATTCTATATTTCTGGCCTGACCTTCTTACCTAATTTGGTATAGCTTCTCTGACATTCGCTATAGCATCCAGTTCAGCAGATGAACATGCTTTGGAGAGCAGAGGAGAAATTTTCAAAATATCATACAAATCCGAAACCTTCTCTTTTCTGGTTCAAAAAGTGAAATTCTATTTTGATTCTGATTTACCAGAAATCTTTTACAGTTCATTTGTTGAAATGCAAGAGATACTGCTCGGCATGCATTAGTATAAGTTTCATACCCTGTTGGTTGTTTTCTGCTCTAGTACTTGTTTCCAGTTTTGTTTCAACTTGTTTTGTACTAGGGAAGTGAGGGTTACTAGTGCGACATTTTACTATCCCATTAGTATCAATGCAGGTAGCTAGTTTGGAATGTTATTGATATACTGGTGGCCACAGAATGGAATTGGTATTTTCAGGAGGATTTCTATGATGACTCTTTTGACCTCTATAAAGTCATGTATGTTTTTGCGCAGTTTAGAAAATAAAAAAAATGACCTGAACAACCATTGAATCACACTCTTTATTTATCGTTCATTATTCCTATACCACATACCTTCTGTTCTTCTATTCTATTCAAACCCCCCTATCTCATTGGTACACTATGCACATTTCCCAAAGTCCCTTCCCCAGGAATTCGTATAGCAAATGGTGCAAGAGGTCCTCCTAAAAGTCTAAAAGGTTATGAGCCCGGACTGATGCTCACTTGCACAATACAATATTCCACTGTCTGTCATCCCAAGAAACAATGTCAACCAATACAGGGCAAGAAGTTAAAGTCGTTGTATCACTAGTTATTAAGCCATTTTCAAGAGCTACTGACAACCGGGAATGGAGATTAGCTGTGATAGATATTCTCATGGAAAAGGGTTACTGGCTTATCGTATCTAGCAGAGAGACCCGATTGGACAATACTGTAGAAAGAAAACTTTGGGATGAGAAAGCCAGTAAGGCCCGCAGAATGCTACAAAGGCTATTGGACAGTGCACAACATGAATTATATGTGGAGGTGTGAGATCCAAAGTACTCATGGGGGAAGTTGGAGAAGTGTTATGCCAGAATGGATCAGGCCAGGATATGGTTCCTATGCAGAGAGTTGTCCAAGGTACAGTATCATGATGATAACCTTGTTGGTTATATAGCAACTCTGGAAAAGCTATTTCAACTGTTAGCCACTGTGGGAGAAATACAATCAGAAAAGGATAAGAAATACCTCCTACTATCAAACCTGCCACTATCTCACCATGTCTTCCAGACATCGATATATAATAACTCCAATTACGAAAAAACAACATATGACGAAATATGTGATTGTTTGACCCTCAAACACCAGCAACTGACGATGGATGAGCTGGATACTGAGGCAACGAATGCCTTCTATGCTGGAGGAGTAGTAAAGAGAAAAGGAAAAGAGTACGGAAAGAAAGGATAGAAAGACGCAGGGCAGAGTATCGGGAGAGATACTTGCCATAACTGCAAAGAGATTGGCCATCAAGCAAATAGGTGTCCAAAGAAGAAAAACAGCAGGAAAGGAAATGGCTACACTCAAAGCCAGGAAATGAGTGCGAATAGGGCATTGGTGAGAAATTTTCCTGGGCCCTGGACAGCCATGGACTCTGAATCTGGGAAGGTATCGCAGTTGAAGTGGGTTTCAGATTCTGGTACCAGCCACCATATGACCACTGATAAGAAACAGTTTGAATGATTAGTTGAAGTCTGAACACCTATACACATCACGAATGGCAGTACCATGATTGTGGAAGGAGAAGGTGATGTTGTTCTGAACCTCGAAGTCAGCAGAGTCATCAATCGAGTAGTACTCAGGAAAGTACTTTACGTCCCTGACATGGCAGGAAGTGGCCTTTTATCCATCCGGTGTATCCAAGCAGCTGGAGGAATGGTCAGCTTCAGGGTGCCAACTAGAGACTCAGTTAGTATTAAGCATGGGAAGAAAGTATACAGCATCGTATGACTAGAAAGAAATGCCTACATTCTTCAAACTCAAAAGGTTGAAGCCAACCAAGCAACAATGAAAGTGAAGCATGGAACACTTCTCAAATAGCATCGAAATCTAGGGCATATAAACTTGGACAGCATCAAACCTTTATCTAAGGATCATCCAGAAATGATGATTGAGGGGAGCTGCACTAACCCTACATGTATTAGCTGTGTTGCAGCGAAACAAACAAGAAATCTGAACCATGCCCCCGCCACCAGAACCACCACTGCACCCCTCCAACTGGTTCATTCTGATATTGTAGGACAAATGAAAACCACGTCACTTGGGGGTTCATGATATTACCTATTATTTATCGACAATTATACACAGTACATAAAAGCCTATCACCTCCACCACAAATCAGAAACATTTTCCAGATTTAAGGAGTACAAAGCCTTGATGGAAAATTACCATGGAAGCAAAATTAAGGCTTTGAGGACTGATGATGGAGGGGAGTATACCAGGCAGCAGTTGACAAAATTCCTACGAAATTGAAGAATATCTCATGAAAGAACAGCACCCTACTCAGCCAAACAGAACGGAGTAAGTGAGTGTGCAAATCGAACACTGGTGGGCTGCGCAAAGGCAATGCTCAGCGACAGCCAACTTCCAAATGAATTATAGTGAGAAGCGATAAAAACAGCAGTCTACCTCAAAAGCTGAACCCCGATGACCTTTCTTGTGAAAACAAAAACAACTTACAAGTTATGGACAGGTCAACATCCAAACCTATCTCACATTATCATGTTTGGCTCTTCTGCCATCTGCCATGTCCCTAAGGTGAAGTGGAGCAAGTGGGAGAATAGTGGAGAACCTTGCGTAGTTGTTGGTTATGAAGGAACTAACTAATTTAGGGTGATGATTGGAAGAAAAATAGTCATTACCCGAGATGTGAGAGTAGTGGAAGAGACAGAGAAGAAAAAGGTGTTGGAAAGTCCAAGAGCTGAGATTGAAGAAGCTGAGATAGAAACGGAATTAGAAACCGAGACTGAGCAGAAAATTATTGCTGTGTAAGATGAGGACCTAGAGGCAGCAGAGGATGTAGCTGATACATCTGACAATGTGGTCACAGAGGCAAGAAATTCCCAAGATAATGGTGATGAAATTATGCAGGATGTTATCTATATTGCGCCCCCTTCATACACCACACTCAGATCACATGGAGTACTATCAACCCCCGTACAAAGCACACCATGTAGCTTCCCCTCTACTACTCCAGAAAATAACATACCAGAACCAGCACCATTAGCACCAGCCAGACGGTGCCAAATCAATGCAGGAAGATTTATGTCAAAATGTTTCCAGCACGAAGCATTTCTTGCCTCTGCCAAATCAGATATGGGTGAGCCCATATCTTACCACGAAGCAGTCCATTCAAGAATGTCTAAGGAATAGATAACTGCCGTCAAGGAAGAACTACAATCAATCCACAATAGTAGCACATGGACCATCGTCAATTTACCATCAGGGAGAATGCCCATTAAGTCGAAGTGGGTGTTCAAGGTAAAACATGGAGCTGGAGGTGAGATTGTAAGGTATAAGGCCTGACTAGTTGCAAAAGGGTTTATGCAAAGCTAGGGAATAGATTATTTAGAAACCTTTGGCCGCATCGTTAAACTCACTGCACTCAGAATCATCCTTTGTCTCTCTGCTGCTTGGAACTACGAAATTGATCAGATGGATATTAAGATAGTCTACCTCTTGGGTCATCTCAAAGTGGAAATCTACATGGAAATTCCTGAGGCAGTTGAAAGTGAGAAAGAAAGAAGCAGCAAGGTCTGTCAGCTGCTAAAGGTATTATATGGATTAAAACAATCTGGAAGAATATGGAATCAAGAATGGGACAAACACCTGATTGGGAACTGTAGCTTCATGAGAAGCAGTGAGGACCATGCCGTTTATTACAAATGAAACTAAAGTGATGTTTGTTTGGTTCTAATTTGGGTTAATGATGTGCTTTGGATCAGACCCCACCCCATGGTCGATGAAGCAAAGGCTTTACTTGTAACGTAGTTCCCTGTTACTGATTTAGGAAAAGCCCATTACTTCCTAGGTATAGAGATCATTCGAAAGCCTGGTCAAATCACAGTAAATCAATCAGCCTATATTACGAAGATCCTAGAATGATTCGAACTCACAAATATATACCCATTATTGACTCCTCTCAACCCCGGATTAAATTTTGAAGAAATAGAGGAAGAAGAGGAAGATGAGTTGATCTACTGAAGATTCATCGGAAGTCTGACGTACTTGATGTTTTGCACCAGACCAGATATCACATATGCAGTGGGAGCATTGAGTAGGTACAATAACTGTCCGTGGAGAAGCAATATGCACGCTGCGAAACACCTGCTCCGTTACATCAGCAAGACCTCAAAAGTCGGATTGCATTTAGGACCATTCAGCAAAGGAAATCTCGAGCCAGTCCTTTATAGTGATGCAGATTGGGCCGGAAATCTTGACACCCACAGGAGCACAGGTGGTTACATCTGTGTGATTACTGATGATGATAAGTCAGTCAGATCAGCAATCTCCTGGTCGAGCAAACGACAACAGACTGTTGCCTTGTCATCCACCGAAGCCAAATATATGGTACTTGCTCAAGCCATGAAAGAAGCAATTTGGGTCGCACAATTTATGTCAGAATTAGAAAATGACAACCAACAATCCTCCCCACAGCCAACAACCATCTATACCGATAATCACGGTGCTATGGCACTAGCACAAAATCCTGAGTTCCATTCCAGAACCAAACATATTGCTATCCATCAACACTACATCCGAGAAAATGTCATGAGCGGAGCGATACATCTAGAATACCTCCATACCAGAGACATGATTGCTGACTGTCTAACAAAGAACCTAAGCCAAGAGAAAGTGGAGTGATTAAGGGCTGAGATGGGTTTACATTGAGTGGGAGGAAATTGAGACTGGATCGGTGAAGAAAAGTTTTTCCTGACTTTTTTCTTATTATTTTTCTTTGATTTGATTTGCATTATTTAAGTTAGGTATGACTCAAAGAGTGGGAGTGTTGAAATGCAAAAGAGATACTGCTCGGCATGCATTATTATAAGTCTCATACCCTGTTGGTTGTTTTATGCTCTAGTACTTGTTTCTGGTTTTGTTTTGACTTATTTCGTAATAGGGAAGTGAGGGTTACTAGTGTGACATTTTACTATCCAGTTAGTATCATCATTGGTAGCTAGTTTGGAATGTTATTGATACACCAGTGGCCACAAGATGGAAGTGGTATTTTCAGGAGGATTTGTAGGATGACTCTTTTCACCTCTATAAAGTCATGTATGTTTTCGCATAGTTTAGAAAATAAAAAAATGAACTGAACAACTGTTGAATCACACTCTTTATTTATCCTTCATTATTCCTATACCGCATACCTTCTGTTCTTCTATTCTATTCAACCCCCCCCTATCTCATTGGTGCACAACGCATATTTTCCAAAGTCCCTTCCCCAGGAATTCGTATACCCAAAGGTACAAGCCATCTTCCTAAAAGTCTAAAATCATTCAGGTATCTGGTTCGGCATGATCTGGGATATCGAGGTGAGCTTATATATATATATTCTTTTCTTTTTGCAATTTCAGTTAACCTACCTAGGATGCCTTAGGGATACCTTAGGGTTGTCAGACATTTGGGAACAAGTAGAAATCTGAAAGGAAGATATCAGATTTGATGACTTACCTCACAGTCTGATGAGACTTCTGAAATTTCCATTATATATCACATAAATAGACACAATAAAGGTTCTAGATGAATTCAATAGTTGCATGTTTTCTAAGCTATTATTCTTATTGCATTATGAAACGGAAAAGAAAATTTTTTTTTTTAGTGTGGACCCTATTTTTATTGTAAAGATAGCATGACATCATTTTAATACCTTCGGAGAGCAGCATTTTGTATGAATTTGAACATCACCTTGTCTTATGATGTCTAGGTTTCCTATCAGGTGGGGACAGGAGAAAACAATAGCAAAAAAAAACAAAAGCAGGTTACCTAGAGATGCAATCTCAATGTCCTGAGACAATATAGTCTTATCTCAGTTAATACAGTATGTTGGTATTGTAGAGACAGTTGTAATATTATTCAATATGAACAAATATGATGTTAATGCAACCCATTGTAAAGATAAGATTGCCCTCATATAAATAGTGAGAAGGAGCTATATGGAGGTAGTGAAGATCCTTTTATACCAAAAAGATATCAATCTAAATATAGTAAATATAAAGAGTCAGACACTACTCTCTCAAGTATCTGAAAACTAATATCGAGAAGTGGTAAAGATAATTTTAGAATCAAAAGATGTCAATCACAATATGGCAGATACTGCCTTTAGGTAAACACCTCTCCTTGGCTGTAGGGGTAGAGTATACTAGCAGTCCTCCCCTCGAATACTGAAGAGTTTTGAAATTTGGGTTGTATATGCCCCATTGCCTTAATTTGGGAATCACTTTACTTGCTGTTAGTGATATCCAAAGGGCAATTCTTAAGATAGAATGAAGTCTTCATACTTTTTGTTCATTCATATGAGGAATCAGAATCAATTGAGGGGAGTAATTATATTGAAGAATTAGCTTTTAAGACCTCCTATAAAGTCATAGAAGTAAAAGATGAACCAACAAGAGTCATACTATCTGCTTGGCAATGAAATAATAGAAAGAGAAAAAACTACATATTATTAAATCTCAAATCACAAATAGAAAACAAGAGTAGATAAAATCAAAAAGTTCAAAAAAGACAACATACTCTATAATTAAAACCAGAGAATCAAGAAACAGGTATATAACAATTATAGTAATACTTTAGGAACAACAATATTATTCGTTATCCTGGCACTTAGATCTGACAGAAGTAGGATTAGACCATCTAACGAAGTTACCCTTAAAAGAGCAACATACAGTTGCCCATGAGTAAAAGTATTGACATGCAAATCAACCCCTATGTTTTGTAATAATTGCCCTTGAGATTTGTTCACTTTCATGGCAAAGCAAAGGCAAATTGGGAATTGCTTTTCTCTAAGATAAAGGGTAAGTCCTCCTCATTTGTGGTTAACCTTATTCTTGGCAACAGATGAATCTGACCATCCCACCTACTACCTAAGATCTTAACCTGGATACAATTCCGTCCAAGCCGAACAATCTGCATTCCAGTCCCATTGCACATCCCTTGCTTTGGGCTGAAATTCTGAATCAAAATCACTGGAGCTACAATTTTCAGTTTTAGGCAAGAGGGTGGAACTCCTAATCAATTTATGCTTTGAAGATACCCATCTACAAAAGCTTCAGGTCCCTGATAGTTGGTATCACCCTTCACTTGGTTGACTGCCTCAAAGGTATGCCCTCTCCCAGGCATTTGCCCGAGTAAATACACATTGAAGTAATTCACTCTCTCATTCTTGTAGGCAAGAATAGCCCTTCCATTAATGGTACCATAATCCATACTGGGAGTATCAAGGAGGGCTTGAGGATTGACCTTGTCACTCAAAGCCTGCACAGTAGATACACTACAGATGTAATGTGGGATGTTGAGCTTTCCCTAAAACTGTGGATTACCAATATGTGATTTGAGGAAGGCTAAGAACACACAGTTAGCATTATCGGTAGGAACTCTCATATTTCTCATAAGTTTTAATATATTTAGGTGAGCCCAAAATGTGCAATATTGAATGCAAGTGGATATAGTTACCTGTTGGTTCTCATGTCTAATGACAGGGAGAATTTGCACAAAATCTCCACCAAGTATTGTTGGGATTCCACCAAATAGACACCCTTCAAATGTCCCACAAAGATCATTGATACTAAAATTGACTACCTCAAAGTTTGCCTTATGTTGCATTGGAACTACATCCCAGATGATCAAAGATGTAGCTTGGATCACAGCTGCGAGGGATGACCCACCTGAAATATTACATACTGCATTAACATCATTAGAGAGTGGTATTCTAAATCGAGAATTGGCATTCCAACCAACTGGAAGAAGCTTTGCAGCAATTCCTGATGATGCAACACATAAGATAACTTTCTCCGGAGCTCGAACATGAGTACAAAGAGCATTATAGAGGAATGTCTTCTTGGATCCAGCCTGCCCATGGAGAAAGTATGCTCTTTGGTCTCATGCCCATCAATTTGCTGAATATCTATTGACAGCTGATACAATTGTCATGAAGCAAGCATCTTGTTCCTCATTTAGGCCTCCTTGAAGTACTGAAGCAGTAGTTACCTGCTCCTGATGATCATATGCTAGCTCTTCACCAAGGTCTAGATTCTGCAATCTGGGTACCTCTCCTTCTCCAGTCCAGTCTAATTGAGGGATTACTAAGCCAAAATCCAGAAGGCTGTTGGCAAATTCCGAAAGGTGATTCTAAATCAATGATAGGCCATAGTCATAGTAAATTTCTACTGTATTGAGAACATTTACTGGGATTTGAAAGGAACCTCACCAAAGCATATTTGGAATGTCATCACACATGATTTCTTGGAATTGCTCCAAATTGCCAATAGACTGCTAATTGTAGTATAGTGAAGTGCGAGAGTAAATAATTGATGTAATATGCTTCCAGTCCTCAAACCTACTCCTTCAGTAAATAATGAAACCCATTCATGATCATCCTCTAGAAGCTGTAAAGCCAAGCAGATGGTCTTGAAAGTTGGATGCAACTCTCTATCTACTGTTCAAAGATCCTCAAAACTCTTTGTCCCCTGAACAATTATAAGCAATAACCAAAGGTAGTAACATTCCCGCATAAATAGACTGGCTGAGAACATTCTTCCAATAATCAATCCACATTCTTGTCTCTTCCAATTCTTTTTCTGTATATAGAAAAATCTTTCATGGAATTCATGATATAAGTAAGTTAGACCATCAATATTATTCTTATTATAGTGGAAGAATACAGTCAAGTTAGTCATAGACTCCTCTATTCTCTCCCTCAAATATTTCAGATCTTCTGTTAGAGCAAAATAGACTGGTTGGTGTCAAGGAGGATGTCCCATAAGATTGATTACTGGTGTGAGTTCCTCATGGGTACCAAATTCAAAGAGATGCCAAACAGCTTCAGTTGACCCAATGTAATGTCCAGTCAGATGATGCTTGATTTCATCAACTTCAGAACAGAACTCAGCTGTTACATGATCACTGTCTTTGTAGATATATTTGTGGATATATTTCACTGACTGAATCAAACCACAGACCTCCACATTGATATGTGCCTTATACTAAAGGTAGACATATATGTTATAAGGAATAAACCTTCGATTGTCAATAACAGCTATGACTCCTTGTCCTAAATTTTGAACTGGTATGCTAAAGCTTTGCTCAATGTCATATCTCCTATATATCAGATAACCATTGACCTGGATGACAGTTTCCTCTTGGGATGTATGTGGATATTGCTTATTACAAAACTGAATGCTCTGGCCTCAATTATCTTGCATGCAAACTGCTTGACTATTTCCAACAGCACAATGAGTATACACTATGGATGAGCGAATTATTCCACACAACTCACTTCCATACTCTTCAGATTTATCAGGCAACTCAGCTGATATGAGATTGCCTATGTTTTCTGCAGTAAGAAATTAACAATCCGTTTTCAAAAAAAAACCAATTGGTGCAGATGTGGTAATCCTCACTTTTTATACTCTATCGTCCATACTCAGCCAAGCCACCCCCTAAAGATCCCTTTGTTTTTTATCTGATCCAGCAAATCTTTCACTTTTAGGTAAAAGACTGTTGCAACGAGGTCTGGGCAATCGACTGCTGTTTGGTGAGGTAATAATTCTTGCTGAATTTCTATCCACTTAGGATTTGCAGTGAAAGTAAACAAGACTGTTGGTCTTCCAAAATGATGCACAATGGCCATACTGTCTTGGTATAATCAGTGCATAAAACAGTCCCCACCAATATATGTTGCTGGTAAAATAAATCTCTTTCCAACTTCCTGGAGGTTCACATCACACTGTTGAATAATATCTGCTAGTCCATTATATAAATCTGATCAGATATTTGACTGATGTACCTTTAACCAGAAAAGCTTGTTCTGATCACAGATGGCACAAGCATCAATGACAAACTATTGGAATAGCCTTTGAGCTTTCAAAATTGTAAGAGGCTGATCAGTACATGTATGTAAGCAGTATCGATAGAATAACCTCTGTGGCATCTGAACAGACTCTCATCTTCCCATCTCATTTCTCAAAGTATGACCATAGTGCCAACCAGCCTCCCCTCTTAGGAACCAGAGAACATAATAGAGTGCCAGGTATGTGATATGGTTTGGATTGATAATTGTTAGATATTGATCCATACCATTTACACCATTCACTCTACTGGCGAGAACAATATCACAAAAACCTCCCTCTCCATACTCATCTGGAACAACTATGGCCACCTCATTTGCTGTTGGTACATTCTCTCTGTGTCTGTCTGCTCCAATTTGTACTACTATTCGCATTTGTAGATCTATTATGACTTTATAGTGTGGTTGTGCTGGGTCCATCTGAGAGATCTGTTCATTGGCTGTCTGATATAACGGAATAAAAGGAGAGCAGCCTTGTAGCATATGGGTTAACTTGAATATAGTCTGCATTTCAAGTTCAGGAGGCTACAGAGAGTGCGCTGGGGCAGCAAACTCTGGATCATAAAGATAGATCTGTGAGAATACTGCATCCCATCCAGCTGGTGGAATCAATAGCTCTTGTAGGTGGTATATGGTACCATGTACTTTAAACATCTGGATCCCTTCACAGGTATTAATATTAGGCTGATCCATATTATATTTGATGTAGGTAAATGTGAAAGTGCTATTCCAGCATCTAAGGGCCTTCCAAAATTGTTTTGACTTTGTATTGTTACCATTCATCAATGAGAAGAGTGGTGCTGGAAGATCAAGTAATCATTCAATCACAACATCCCTATGCTTGCAGCATAATCCAAAGCTTTTTACACCTAATTGTCCACCTCTCTTTATCTTGTCCTTCCAGTGTAGAGTATGGCAGTGAGAGCAGATAATATTCATTTGGACTAGGTCATGTATGCTCCAGTTTGTCTTATTCTGGATATAAGCTAGGTTAATCATTTTATTAACTCTCTCACTTTGGATAATAGCCTCCCTCCACTGTTTATTTTACACCTCCCAGGCAACTCACTGTTTCTTCTCAAATCCTTTACACCTTTGAATTAGTGCTCTTACTTTTTTTTTTAAATCTTAAAGATTGAGGGCAGTCATCAATACATACTAGACATTCTCGACATATCTTCTTCAATTGACCATTTCAGTCACAATCATAGTCCTCATCCAATTTCTCTGACCAACAGTGAATAAAATGCTGGAATACCATCTGCACTCTTTATCAGACCTGAAATCAAGACCAATTTCTTAGTTTATTTGTAATCTAAGTTGACCATTATCAAGGTAGAAGCAACAGAATTCATATCCACAACTCACCTGAGTACTGAAAGGACTGGAATGAGTTCCAGCCTGCAACACTAAAGCTGGGAATAGTCACTTGTCAAGAGGTTAAGAAATGTAAAATAGGAAAGAGTAGGTTGAAAAGAGGAACAAATACCTTGACTACTAGGTGTAGATAAAATACTAATCACACTGTCAGAAGTAGAATAGTTGTTTTAACAGTAATGAATCCATTGAAGAGGATTACACTGAAGCAGTAAAAAGAATAAAAATACTATATTTGTGTTCATTGATGCTATATCCATTGTCTGTCAATTCATCTCTCGACTTAAAATTGACAAGAACTTGTTCCTTATATAGAGATCCACAACCTGACAACCTACACAAACTGGACTACCTCCTGCCAACAAAACTCTAGCAATAATTTCCTAGGTCTATAAATTAAAACTTAATACTTGCTCCACAATCTGGCAGTCAATTTTTGTTCCTGCAACACAATCAATCAATGAATCCTATAGTACATCAATGTATCCTAATTTCTTTGCCCATAACCTTTTTTTTCCTTCATCACTTCTGTTCTCTCTAATTTTATCTCTTATTTATTGTTAAAGTTGAAGTTCCTGCCATATTTTTTCTCCCTTCTTGTCCTTGCTTTTTCACATGTAGAACCATTTTATCCTTCCTTTTGGCTCCATTGAATAAGTGGACAAGATGTATTGTCTATTTATCAATGAGTGATTGTATTGATGAGGAAAAAGAATCAGATTAGATTGTAAGAGATTATATTATGAATATTTTCTTGGCAGAAGTGTGTTTGCTTACAAATGATTGTACACTACATATTAGATTGGAGTTATAAGGCTGCTTTTCCAAGGACAGGACTTCAAAATAAATCCAGTAGAGACTGATGATTACCCCACATCACTTACTAGGACAGCAGAGGCCAGAAATAATAAAATTGACTGTTCTACTGCCACTGCAGTAGTATCTCTACCATCAGATCTTTCAGTTAAGACCCAACAATTGCTTGCATCACTTTGGATGCCATGAGTGGGGGGTAAGAGGGTTTGACAAACTCTCCCATGGAGAAAGTATCCAAGAAGGTGTATCTCCACCTTCTTGTGGAGAAAACTCTTTGACAATAATATCATAAAGTTAGCATCATGAAATGAAAATAGTTTTACTTGTAACCAAGAAATGCCTTACCAGTTAAAATGTCTCCTGAATGTCAGGGTGGTATTCACCACCATAGTTTTTGTCACACATTGTTATTAACGGTTAATAAACAAGCCTATCTGAGAGTAAAAAAACACATGGAGAACTTAGTAGTAAACCAATTTTCTTATTAAGGGTTTTGATGCTGAGATGGTTGAGATGGTTGAGGTGGTTGAGGTGGTTGAGGTGGTTGAGGTGGTTGAGGTGGTTATTGTAGTTGAGGTGGTTATTGTGGTTGAGGTAGTTGTGGAGGTTGTTGTGGCAATGTTTGGGGTGGGAGAAGAGAGGAGAAGGAAGCAAGAATAAAGATTGCGGCTCAAAACCTGAACTTCAAACACCTTGAGTGTCACCACCTCAGTGGGAAAAACGCTTTCTTTGGAAATAAAACAATTAGCCTTTTAAAAATACTAAATCGGTAGGAGTAAGCCAGGAAGACCAAGTGTATAATTATCCATTTGAAAAAAAGAGAAATAATTGTAGCATGTTACTAAGATGCTGGGAAGTTGTTGGAAAGTGAAGTGTCCAGGTGAAGATTTCTTGGGGAGCAGGGTGGTTGGAGAATTCAGGAAGGAACCATGGATTGCGGGAAAGAAAGAACATTTATAAGGAGACCCGCCACTATTTGTGGTCTCGGGAGACAGTCTCATATATAGGGTAAAATGGCTCCCCATTCCAGGGCTTGAAGATACCATTCATGTGCAATACATAAAGGTTCGTCATTGATGCTCCCTTTCTCCAATATGCATTTTTGGATTGCCCTTAAGGAATTTCCCACCCAATGTCCATTCAGAGAAACCTATTTTTTGTTCCTTCACTTGTGTCTTTTTTTCTGTATTTCTTAATATTTGGTAATGCTTTACGTGCATGATTTCTTTACAACTATTATGCTGGTTAGCTCATAGCCTGAATACAGATAGATGATTTGCCAGACCCTCTTTGATAGGCAGCCTTCCTTTGACGTGACGATAGCGAAAATAGAGACATAGGGAATAATAGCCCCACTATTTATCAAGATACTCCATATGCCACATACCAAACCAGGACCTCCCCAGACATCTCAACCCTGAAACCCCGAAACACCGAACAAAGCCAACGCAGAAACATACAAAAGGCACAAGTATTGAACCCAATTCCACCCACTACCTAGCGTAAACTAGAATAAACCCCCAACAAAGAACCCGACCATAATAACAAATTCTCCACCACCCATCACAATATATCAATCGACCGAATCATATGCAGTCATGGTACACGAGGCGATACTGTTAGAAATAGTAGTTGCGCGTCCAACCAGAAATGATCACGTAATCATCCTGTGTCACGTTACTACAAGGTTACCTTCCTCTGTTTGCCTCCCAGTCCTGTTACTTAAGTTTCCTCTTCAGTTCTTCTTCTTGTCTCTCTTAACCTATCCTTCAACAATAATAATCAACCAAGTATTCACTACCGCAATCACCGTCGTGCTCGCCTCCTGTGATACTTTCAACAGATACCCTAACCGGCGTGGGTAATGTTGAGCTGACGTTAAGCCGTTTATCATCAACCAGAAGCAAAAAGTAGGGAAGAGAGAAAGAAAAGGAGAAGAAGTGAAAGGAACCCATGCCCATCATAGAGATGCCACAGGCTTATATACAAGAAGATGACGGAGGCAGTCACATATTATCACTCGAGATAGCAGATACAGGGAGACTAGGAGAGGGCGGACATGAATTCTAACTGTGGGAGAAATAAGAATAGTGAACTTGAAGGTGCAAAATTATCTCTTAGCAAACACTTGCTTGATAGATAAACTTTTTGAATAAGAAATTATCAATGACACAGCTATTTTTGTGGTGTTCCGGGAATGGTGAATCGACGGCTATCAAGATAGGGGGCAAAAAAGGGTGACTTTGTAGCAACCAAAGTTTTTGACTGTCTTTCTTTCTTTTTCTCCCCCCTCAACCATCCCCCATCAACCTTTCAGAACAACCGTGAGTGATCTAGCTATGCCTGACAATTTTGCAAGGGTTTTTTGAGGAGGTGGAAGAGGATTGTCAAGACGATCCTCAAGGTAAAGATAAATAAATTCCTCAAGAATATCAACTAATGTAATTGTTTTTCTTAGGAGACTGGAGCTATGCACTAAAACGTGTGCAAACTCACATCAACATTCCTGCCTGGCTTATGACAGCAAGATTTTAGGCCCTGTTTGACTTGCACCATTTGTACTGTAAGGTAAACCATTACAAAATGTATTTTGAAAGTGGTTTCCTTGTGGAGGGGATTTTATAAGGTTTGTCAGTTTGGCAACACCTCCCTTACTTAAGTATGTTTCCTTACCTTACAAATCGTATAGCTCTTGGACAAAAGTCATCATTGGCCAGCAGAAGTACCAGCCAAAATACACCAAAATGCCCTAAATTCAGGGTCACAAAGACGACAAAGTGCCCCTCCATCTCTTGATCAATTAAAACAAAAACCATATCAATGGATAGACGGGATCTAGCAATTCTGAAACTTGTATTTTTATAAGATATTTATTTGTTCTGCCGGCAGTGCCGGTTTGGTTTCAGCCACTGAGTCCCAGACATGAGTTTAGCAACAGGAATTTGTATGGGTGCCCATACAAAAAGATACATGTTTTGAAAATTGCCAATTTTGCAGTGCCCAGCTTACCCGATATTCTACCATACCCTTCAAAATTTGAATCCCACAATAAAAAATAACAAAAAGTCACTGCTTTGTCAGTAATTGATTTGCTTGCACTGTGCTAATTGAATTCTGGAGCTGTGGAGAAGAAAAAAACGTATTTTTGGTGTAAAAGTGGCCAACAATGTCATTTGTCCTCTCATTGTACCTAGCGGCCAACCAAAAGTGACGCCCACCCTATCTAAGGTTCTTTCCACTATCATTTCCCAATAACAAGAAGCTCGTGTATTACCAGGAATGGTGAGCATTGAAATCCGAAGTTAACCCTTATACCATATAGTATTACTATCACTGAAGCTTATTGAATAAAATCATTAACAAAAGCAGTCTATATATACATGTTTCCTAGTCCAGCGCAGCCTCCTGAATTTCTAATTTCCAACATACCAAACTGGTTTCCGTACCAGTGTCCATTCCACAAATTCCCTGAAATTCCTTCCATCAAAAGATGGCTAACATTCTCGCAACAATAATCATTCCCACACCAAAACTCATGCCAACACCAACCACTTCCAACCACTCCCATTACAACGGAATTGTACACTAAACAACATTCCGGACAACAAGCGTACCGGTGTGATCTAGGGTGGCGTAGTAGGGTAGTGTTAGCAGTCAGGAGAGCGTTTGCGCGCCCACTAAAAACTCTGTGGTGTAGATAGCTTGGCATGTAGGATTTTCTGCATATAAGCCTCTTCTCTCTTTCCTTAGTTAGACAAGCACTACCACACCCAGGCAATTCGCCAATAGACATTATTTCCTTTCTATTGCAATTGGGTCCAGCTCTTTCTCTTTTGTTCTATCCCTGTTTGTGCTATTAGGCAAGTCATCATCAGAGCAAGTCACCATATATCTATTGTCCAGTTTAGTGGAAGGTCACGATTACACCACGGAGGTCGGATATGGCACGCACAACACACCATCCAATTAAAGGGCAGTAGAGAAAGAGCCCGTCACCGGTAGGCCATTCCCATCAAATGAAAAGAAAAGAGGGGGGTTGGCTCGATGGTATTACGCGACTGGCTCTGAAACGGATCTACTAGAAAGTCACAAGACCAAACCGGCAATCTCACATTTTTTTCGCGAGCCACCTAAGGGAATTACGCAATCTGTGAGCATCAGGAGAAAGAGATGATATTTGGCTTAGCGCAGACACAATGGTTATCCACAAACCCCGATCTGGATTTGGTTCACTCTACGGCTCAGCCTCCAGTAGCAATCGCGTTTATATTTCCGACCGTGTGTAATACTGTCGAATTAGTGTAAGGGCCTGTTTGGTTCACTTGTTGCAACCGATCCGGAGATTGAGGTTCTATGGAATTTTCGTGGGTTTTCCATAGATTTTCAATCGATGGATTTTTTTTTCCTCAGGGCGCTTAATAAAGTTGTATTGTTGGAAGATTTTTGGTTGCAATGACAGGTTAAAACGAGTCCTGTTGCATGCAACAGAAGATTTGAAAAGTGGGTAATTGGGGGGGTGTTGCACTCCAGTCTTCTGAATCCATGTGATAATTACCTCCGGAGGTAATTATTTTTTCCATAGATTGCAGGAATAGTTGAAGGTATAAAAATTCCATGGATTGCACTACCAAACGCTCTTATCTTTTTAACAATCCATGGATTGGGGGTTAACTCAGGATTTACTTCGCAACGGGCGCAATCCATAGAAAAAATCCATGAACCAAACAGGCCCTAAGTAAAACTAGACTTCGCTCTCCCATTCAAATTGTTGTAGTCTAGTGGTTAGTACAGTTCATTGGGGAAATGCAGCTTCCGATGCGGCCCATGTTCCATTCCTGGTACTGACATAGTGACCTCTGCGGAATTTTTTTCCCCTACAAGTTACCGTTGAGCGCCGAACCGGGGTACGTTATGAGATTTTGAGGTAGAACGATGCTTCATGAGGCACCCGTTTAGTCGAATAAGAATACCTCTCATGAGAGTGGCTGTACACCCCCGTCCGCAAAGTCTTTGCGGAAAGAGAGGTACTGTGACAGGGTCTTGGCGGCAATGAATGGAATGACTGAATTTTCTATTTTACAATAATGCCTTCATTGCTAGTAACTTGTTGGATGTCTACTATACAAGAAACGCAAAGACTAGTATATTTTGAAGCTACCATTTAATATGATCTCTTGGAAGGTCATCCTGTTTGTTGGAAATATTCGTTGCTGCTTGGCATACGTTTGGTGTGGAGGAAAATTCTATTAGTGCGAGACACTCGCAACATTAGCTAAATACTAGTATGTTGCAAGGCTGCATAGTTAGTCAAACGGGCAAAACATCGAGAGAAACACAGGCATGTTTTATGGGAAGATCGTGAGACGTTCTCTTGCTCCTGGCGAGAATAGAACGGAGGAAACTTAAGATTTAGTTTTTGCTTTTTGTTGGTTCTTTGCGCATTGTTGCATCTATTTAAGACCTGTGTATTTCCTACTTTTCTTTTGTTCTGTGTGCACGCTTATTATCCCCTCGTCAAGGTATTACCAGAGAAGTCATATCACACGTTGGAGTTGTTCATCTGTTTTTCTTAAATTATCCTTACACTCCTTGATATCTTACTAGAAACAAATCACTCCTTTTATTCTCTATTATTATTCCTTCGCCGGGATATACCATCACCCATTGTTACTCGGTACCGTATTTGTTTAAAACTCCGGTGCCAAATAATAACAAATACGGTACTGAGTGACAATGGGTGATGGTATATCCCGGCGAAGGAATAATAATAGAGAATAAAAGGAGTGAAGATTTGTTTCTAGTAAGATATCAAGGAGTGTAAAGATAATTTAAGAAAAACAGATGAACAACTCCAACGTGTGATATGACTTCTCTGGTAATACCTTGACGAGGGGATAATAAGCATGCAAACAGAACAAAAGAAAGTAGGAAATACAGAGGTCTTAAATAGATGCAACTACGCGCAAAGAACCAATAAAAGCAAAAAAACTAAATCTTAAGTTTCCTCCGTTCTATTCTCGCCAGGAGCAAGAGAACATCTCACGATCTTCCCATAAAACATGCCTGCGTTTCTCTTGATGTTTTGCCCGTTTCACTAACTATGCAGCCTTGCATCATACTAGTATTTAGCTAATGTCGCAGGTGTTTCGCACTAACAGAGTTTTCCTCCACATCAAACATATGCCAAGCAGCAATGAATATTTCCAACACTGCACCCTGTTCCTGGGAAGGGTAGCCACGTGCACTGACAACATCTTCCAGAGAACTTAATGGATTGAAAGCCACACCTCTGCCACCTTATACTTATCCATGGTTCCCATCGGTGAATTAATCCACGTCTCTTGACATGTGCAATAAATATTTATTATCCATGTGCAGGAGTAAACCTTGAACTTGAGCATCAAGTTGTAAGTATTGTACGTGGACAAAATTGACCGAAATCGCCAGCCAGGGTGGCAACCATCATTTCCGAACACCCTCACACAACAAACCCCCCCACAAAAATCATTTCCACCCAACTGATACCTCATAATACCTTCTCTTTTTTTATTCTAAGAAATAATGGCTCCTATTCTTCACAGCCACCTCAAAAAAACCTATTCCTTCTAAGTATCTCAGTCAATGGACAAGAGGGAGAGTGTGTGGCTTGCATGAAGGGGGCATGCCCTTGACAGACATTTCCCACCAACTCAACATCCCTCTTACTACTGTTCATGACACAGTTGAAAAGTGAGATCAAGAGGGGGAGGAGAAAGAGGGCAGAGGAAGACATCCTAAGACTTCTAAGGCTCAGGATAAAGCTATGGTTGAGGAAGACCTCAAAAATCACCATAACAGCTATCAAGACATTGTCAAGAAAATTGCACCAGATGTCTCTGAGAAGACTATAAAGTGCAGACTCTCTGGAAAAAATCTTAAAAAATGGGTGGCACAAGAGACGGTACATCTTGATGAGAGTCTTGCTGGAAAGAGATTGAAATAGACATTTGCTCATAGGCACTGGACAAAAAATATGTGGAGAAGGAAGACAATGTGGGAAGATAAGGTGACTATTAAGAGAGGAGGAGGGAGAAGGAGAAAGTCAATATTTAGATATGCTAAAGAGAAGTGGAATAACGACTGTGTTAAGGAAACTCCTAGGAGGGGAGAGAGAAAGGTTAGTCAAATGATGACTGGGTTTTTTTATGGCCAAAAGTATGGTTATTTCCTTCCTGTTTTTCCTGATTCTTCTTCTGCTGGTGGTGGGATTACTGCAAAGTCAATTATTGATGTTTATGATCAATATGACTTTGTAGACATATGGGAGGATATTAAGAAAGAGTCTGAAGAGGAGGAGGTCTTTTTAATCATTGACAATGCTAAAACTCACTTGCCCTTCATGAGATGGCTCAGAGAGCATGGAATTACACTGCTGGAAATTCCCCCCTATTCACCAGATCTCAATCCAATTGAAAATATTTGGTCTATGTTTAAGGATAAGCTTTCTAAGTACTATACTGATCTTCATCTCATGAAGGGCCCTGAGCATGTGGTCAAAAAGACAATTGAAGAGTCAATCACTCATTGTTGGGAACTTCTTGATTCAAAGGTTTTTGATACTCTGGCAGGATCTATGGCAGACAGGGTAGAAGCAATTATTAAGGCTGATGGATGGTATACTAAGTACTGATTACTGCTATCTATTTCTTTTAATTTTTTAATATTTTTTGGTTGATGTTGGGGTGGTTGAATGTATGGAGGTTGTCATCACTGGGCAAATTGTGTGTTCGTTGTCATTGTCATTCTTTGGTTAATTTTGTCCATGCACAATACTATACTTTTGTTCTTTTTCTATTGTTTACTCTTTTAATTCTTCTTTACAGATTTTATATGATATTTTCAGACTAACTTACACTGCAAAAATTGGTTGAAAGAAAGAAAAAATAAGTCAAAAAAAAAAAGAAAAAAAGCAAACAAGACAAACCATGACGGTAACTCGGTGACGAACAAGAGCGGAAACAACAGTAGAAGAAAAGACTTGCTATGTGGAAGAAGAGGAATATACGGAGGAGGAGGAGAAGAAGGATGAAGAGGAGGAAGATGGAGGTGGATTGGTCAAGAATAGCTTCAAGGCAGCAGGGCGAAAACAATCTATGCAGATTGATATGTTTAAATCTAGAGCCCAGCACTGTTCATCTTGCTCCCAGGCCTGAGGAAGGTATTCTCAGCGGCCCGGTGCCAGCAAAAAAAAACCAGGAATCCTATCTCTGATGTGATAGTCATCCCATATAGCTTTTATACAGAATCAAATACGGTACCGAATGGCAATGGGTTTGGATATCCTCACGCAGGAAACGATAGAGACTAGATGAGTGGTGATTCTTTCTATAAAGATGGTAAAAAATGTAGAGACAAGAAAAACAAACAATAACTGCGATGCGCCACCTGACCTCTCGTGATAGCTAACAAATGGATAAAAAAGGAAAGACTAAAGACAAAGGAAATATGCAGGACTTATAACGACGCAGCAATAAGTAATAAATCCTTGGCAAAAGAAAATTTCTTCATAGCCGAGCATGATGCTCGCACTTCCCAGACAATGCTGGTGTCGTGCTAGTGTCTGGCCGATAATGGTGGTATTGCACTAGTGTTTCGCCCACGATGCCAGTGTTTGAGCGATAGCAGAATTTCCTCTCCTGTTTGGGACCCATAGTCAGAATAAGCTCACGTAGGGGGTTTTCGGCCACCCCTAGTTTTCGGCCACCTTGGCACCATCTAATGATATGAAATTATCTTAGATCTACAACTCCCATTCTACAACTCCCATTGAAACATATATGCCTCCATTTGTACCTTTTGTAAGGATCTAGAGGTTCTTAATGCTGCCACATCTGCTGATGACTCTTTTACCTTTGTGCTAGCCTTTTTCACCACAATCCTAGCCTTTCCCACTTCTATCTCTGCTCTTGCCCTCTTTCCATCTTTGAGAGACCATTTTATACTCTCTACATTGGCAAACACAATGTTGGGATCAAAGATGACCTTCTTCTTTCTCTTACTTTCCAGCTCCTCGATTCTTAGGCATAATTGTTGGTTGGTTGCTTGTACCTTGGCTTATTAAGCTATAACCTCCCTTAAGGTCTTTCTAGCTTTCGGAAACATGGTGAGCTGGTCTCTGGTCAAGGGACCAAGTATTTTGGCTGATTCATGCATGTCTCTTGAGTGATTGGGTGTATTGAAATAGTGCAGAGTAGTAATTGTTCAGTTGTGCTTTGGCACAGAAGGTGCAGGAAGGGTCAATGAAGGTGGCTCTAAAGTTGTAATAGATGAAGCAGCAACACGATCAGGATGGAGGAAGTTTAGTATTTTGCTTCGATTCCATGGAAATATGACAGCTGCACACCATCCTGCTCACAAGGTACAAGTTGTAAAGGTCTTTATTCTTGCCATTTGATAGGCCTCAATGCAGCATCACTTTTTAACAGGTACTGCATCATCTAGATATGCAAGATCTGAAATTTCCTTCTGATACCAAGACTTCAGAGGAGAGAAGGTCTGCAAATCCAAAGGGTGTAAAACATGGCTCCAATGGGTAGGGAGGTACAGTATATGAACTTTGTTTTCCTTACATATCCATATGAATTTGATTGTTGTGTAGCTGCCATGCCCATTGTGGAGAAGTATATGATGTGATGTTGGCCTATCTGGCAAGATGTGAAGAGTTCACAACAAAAATATGTCAGATAACCAGCACAACCCAATATTATTTGATGTCCAACTCTTGGATGTTGTTGTAATAAGTCAGTCATGAATATTCTCCACCATAAACTACAATATTTGAATATCTTTTCCTTTAAACAATACCAATGAGTAAATAAACTAATGAATTCCATTGATTGTTTCAATAACAGAAAACCACTCTCCATTTTCAGGTTACTGAACATAGATTTTGCACTTACCACTTCCCCCTAAGACTACAGGATTGCTGAAAACTCCTAAGGCAATACCATGTTTATTCATATTCCATAAATCCTCTTACTGGGTGTTGTGACATGTGTGCATCTTATCAAATCATTCATAAAACTCCCTGATAAGATTTGGCTAGGTTTCCTTAATCCATATGGACTCAATTGGCTTTCCAATTATACTCACAATCTCAGGATTTTGTAACATGGAGCTGGAAGTACACTTCTCCCACAGTGGTAAGGTGTTGCCTGAGATTGTCACAATAAAAGTCACCATTTCACTGCTCTTAAGTGCAAAGGAGCATATCTGCAGGCTTTCGGCTCATGAATCAAATCACACAATATTCTTTCTTGCCTAGGGGAGAGCCATTGTTGATGATGGTGTCTGGAACATACACTGGCTCCTCCTGTGTGATGACTTTATAGAGTACAACAGGCAACTCCATACTCTTTGGCTATCTTGGACTGCTAGGTTTCATGGATTCCATCTAGGACAACAGGGTATCTGGAACAGTGAAAAGAGCATTTAATTTCAAGAAAGAAAGTAAAAAAAAAAAAAACTTCTTTTTCCCATTCTCTTATGAAGCTTCATCTCAACAAATATTCATATGCGGTATTGACACCTCTAGTTGTCTATTCAGTAGGCATACATGTAGCATGTTCTTCATCCTCATGTTCCTCAGTATTTATACCAATATACTGCACCTCCACCTATTTTCCTTCCTTATCTTCCTTCCTGTCATGTAGTGTACTCTCTCCCCTTAGGTAGGTTTTCTCTTTTCCTCTTTCTACATTTCTGGCCCTGCCCTGCCTTGCCGCTTTTGCTGTGGCCTCTATGGTATCTGCCGCAGCATCCGGTTCAGTAGGGGAGGAAAGAAAAATATCAGATTAGATGACTTACCAGACAATCTTATCAGACTTTTCAAATTTTCATTGGATAGCATATAAGTAGATGTGACAAAGGTTCTGGATGAATTTGATCAGTTCATAACATGTAAGCTACCACTCTTATTGCATTACGAGGTCAACAGAAAATAGTGAGAACCTTATTTTTATCGTAATGATGGCCCAACAGGATTTTCAAGACTTCATAGAGCAGCACACTATATTAACTTGAATAAGAGCACGTTGTCTTAGGATGTCTAAATTTCCTGTGGAGGTGGGGAAGGGAGAAAATGCAACCAAAAAAACTACCTGTTATCATACTTAGAGAGGCAATCTCACCATTCTTAAAGAAAGTACTCTTATCCAAGTCAGTAGAGTACTTTGGTATTGTAGAGATAGTTGCAATATTATTGAATATGAACAAATGTGATGTTAATGCAACCAATGAGATCGATACAACAGCCCTCATACTGGCAGCCAGAAGATGCTATAAGGAGGTTGTGAAGATTCTCTCTGAGTACAAGGATGTCAATCTAAATATGGTAAATACAAGGGGTTAGACACTGCCCTCATAGGTAGCCGAGAGCCAGTATCCGGAAGCGGTAAATATAGTTAGAACGAAAGAATGTCAATCACAATAAGGCAGACACTAAGTATGGTTAAGGACAACTATCCTGAACTGAGAATGGGATGAAGAAATGGTAAAGATATCCTGGACAACTGAGAATGGGATGAAGAAATGGTAAAGATACTTTTGAAACAAGATGATGTCAACCCAAAGGTGGGAGACATCAGGAATGGTCAAACATCTCTCTTGTTTGCTAGTAAGAGTGAGCATATAGCAGTCACAAGCATGGTTTTGACATGAGATTATGTGAATTCGAATACAGCAGACACTACCTTCAGGCAAATACATCTCTTCTTTGCTGTAAGGGTAGAGTATACGGGAGTCGTAGGACTGTTTGACAAATGACAGTACTTCACTACAAATCCAGCAGAGACTGATGATTGCCCGACATCACTTAAGTGAACTGCAGAGGCCAGAAATGATGAAGTAGTAGAGATTCTTTTGGTATATCAGAATCTGAATCTCCACAGGGCAGACTTTCAAGGTAAAATAGCACTATCACCTGCAACTTCAAATAAGTATTCAGCTGTTGTCTAGTTACATTTATAACATAAACACTGCCTCTTCAATTCATCAGATATTGAGGAAGCCCAAGATTACTCCTCACCAGAGTTAAATGACCTCGTATT
Source organism: Choiromyces venosus 120613-1 (assembly GCA_003788595.2). NCBI lineage: Eukaryota > Fungi > Ascomycota > Pezizomycetes > Pezizales > Tuberaceae > Choiromyces > Choiromyces venosus. The sequence goes on from ML120366.1 coordinate 406,033, forward strand.
ACTGAGTGACTAGGCCTTCTTCAATCCATCCTTGAATTGATCCTCAAAGTCCCTCTCTATCAACGCATGCTGATACTACTTCCGCTGTTATTGGCAAAATCTGAGAGTGCTACTCACTTGAGCTGTTTGACCTCCCTCAAGGAACTCCTCAACCAGGCCCAACATGTTCCTGTTCACCTGTGGACTCCCGCACCACTCCCCCTATCCTCAATCACTTTTAACAACATTATTTGATTCCTGTAGCTGTTGGAAGAGACACAATTGCCGGCAATTGATATATTTGGCTACCATCGGTAATATCCCATGATTCCTTCCCAGTGCTATGTAACTCATACTGAAGGTACTTAGTAACTAGTAAGGTTCCCCTTGAGACCTTGCATCTGGTGTTCACTCCAGTAGGTGTTCTACCAACCTTTCTTTTTTCTCTTACTTTCTCTCTTTTCTTCTGTCCAGTTTGGCAGGGTTGCCTCTGGGTTGCCAGACATGAGAGATCAAGTAGAAGGAAGAATGAAAGATTTCAGATGAGATCGCTTATCTGATAACTTGATTGGACTTTGAAAATTTCCATTGTATAATACATAAGTAGATGGAACATGGGAAAATTCCAAACTTGCTGACTATTTTATACCTCCTCTTTTTCTTTTTCTTTTCTTTTTTCACAACACCAATACTGCCCAATGAAGACCTTTTCTCTCCTGATCACTGCCATACCTCATAACAAATTGTATATAAGAATACAGCAACCCCCACTCCAGAAAAATACCCCACTTTGGCAGTACTCAGAATTAACAAAACATAAGTTATTGGACAAAAATTCCCTCCCGTACCAAAAGCACATCCAAAATAACATCTTTGTCAACTACTTTATCTTTCTTAAAAACATCCAACAAATACCCAAATCTTTCTTGTCTTGGTCCCAGGTAGGACAACCTACACTCTGCTCCATTCCATACTAGCGGCCAAGTAGGCTCGTGATATAGGGCATTTTCCCAATGGATGATCAACCTGGTTCACAAAACTCCTCATTCCTGGATACACGACAAGCATTCACAGAATACTTACAGCAACTGCAACAGATATCAGCGGTACAAGACCTACCTATGAGTGGCAGAAAAGGCTTGGAAGAAAGGATAGGGGGTTAAATTATTGCAGATCGATAACTCCATCTGAGCACTTGAGCAATAGAAGATCAGAGGGCTGCCATGGATAAATGGTAGACAAATTCAGGACTCATGGCAGTCTAGCTCCCGTCTCTTGAATCGCCCACTTTCCAACTTACTTACTTGAGAGGAATTTCAATTGTAGATTTCATAGGTAGGAATTGGTGATCCTGCTGGTTCTGACAGTCTTCTTTCTGGTATTTTCCAGCAAGTTCGAACAATGTTGATTTTGAAGACTTGCGGAGGTTTCACTGAAGTGATCTCTTAATTCTTACCACGTCAGAAAATTCACTCTCACAACACAAGTAAGCAAACCTTTGGGCCATCAAAAAGACATCCGGTACACATAAAACCACCAATCAAACCACTCATAATGACTGTGAGTAGTGTGGAGAGCGTGGGAAGAATGGCTGAAAAGTATGGGAACATACAGTTAGTAACCTGGATCTCACAAGCATCTAGGATTTCTTAAACAAACCAATAATTGCTCCTCGCATTGTGTACACAAGGTATGACAAAGCAGAAATATTAGTGGTTGGTTCTGATATTTCTAACGCAGTCAGGAACAAAGCTGAGTTTGAGAGCCTAATCTGATCCGAAAGGTTACTTGTTGTCTACTGGTACAATTGGTACTGTTGGAACACTTCGGGTCCGTCGGGTCGATGAGGTCAGCAAAAGAAAACTTAGAGTCGCAAGGTTATCGAATGGCCGTTCCGATATACGCAGTTGAACTTCGTAGCTGGGTTCGCACTGGGTGAAAGGAAGAACACAAAAAAAGAAAGAAAGAAAAGAATTAAATTTTCGTAGCAAAAAGATTTCGTTCACACAAGTCTCCTTCTTGTCTAGAAGGGTTGTAAAAAAAGCGCAGTCGGTTTCGTTCCGTTTACCTTCTCACACAGAAGGATTTTTTTTTCCCCCCCCCCTTAAATCCCCCCAGAAGTAAAACTAAGGTAGCAACGACTTTTCCTCCCACTAAACTCCCTCGGCGGCAGTCCCAACTCCGAGCCCTATCTACTTTCCACTTTTCCACCCTACCTAACTACACAACTAAGGGTAAAACATGACAAACATCCACAGACCGGATTTTTTTCCTCACAGTACCCGACCCGCGTAGCCCGGAATCCGAGCTTGAGGGCGCCGCGAATTTCGGGCTGCCGCAATAGTAACCTACACTTAATTCTAGCTTTGCGATGACAAGAGATCATGAATTTGCCAATGCTCCAAAGCAAATCATAAACAGCATTCCTCGAAAACCCATTCCACCCAGCAGGTTTCCACATAAAAAAAGGCAAAAGGTATCTACATTTCCAACCTCCTTTTTCTTCAGTCTACTTTATCTCAAGTTGGTGCTTTCATTTGGGTTGCTGTAGATGTGTATGACAGGTTTGGATTTCTGTGCTAATGAATAGGATGTGATGATTTTTCCTTCTATCCAAATCAGGTTATCTAGTCAGTACTTTTGTAACACCCCCGCTGTTGGGAATCGCTAGCTGCAGGCTGCTGGCTGCACGCCCTAGCCAGCGTCCTTAGGATCTGGTGACCTGGGAGGTCTGCCAAGTCGCTGGATCGATAACGTTCCAGCTTACGAGAGGGCTCTGGCAGTGATCTGGAAATAGCAACCTCAAAGCTTTACATTCAAAGTGACCACTGATGATTCTACAGGAGTTCATAAAGTGGAAAAATAAAATTGGGGAGGGAAAGAAAAAAAAAAGAAAAAGGATAGCTAAAAGAGACCGCCCACTTTGCCCCCCTCCTATGCAGGCACCACTATCTAGTGCGACCCCTGATTGCTACCGAGTGCACCTACCCCGGTTCAAACCCGCCCAGATTTAAGGTTAAGGTTAATATTGGGAATATCAACGGGCATGTAAGGAAGTAGCTAGGAACAATGTGATATAAACCTTAGATATTGCCCATAAGTTTCAACTAACCTGGGGGCGATAGTTGCTAGGGCGCTGGCATACTTAGATATAAATGCTGAAGAATATAAGATGCCTAAGTTTGTAATCAGGGTTTCTTGGAACCTCTAAACCTCTTGAACAAACCTCGGAATTGGGGTGGTGTCGTGAGGTTGTACAATGACAATAAGAATAAGAATAAGGATTTTATTTTCTTGCAACCGCCAGGGGAGGGCTGTGGGATGGAGGTTTGCCAGAAAGTCAGAACTCAGGGGAGCCTTAAATAGGGCGACAACCAGCTGCTGCAGCCCCAGTTCACAATGACCCCCGGGAAAGGAGAAAAGTATTGCCAGATCACAATGTTTCGGACACTGCAAAACTCTATAGTAACAAAAAGGAGATAAGAAAGAAAAATAGGAAGACGAAAATCTCTTTACAACGAATGGGAGCTCTCTAATAAGTTCTGCTCCCTTTCCCGCACTCAATATTGTCTCTGTCAGTCTCGCTTCTCTTGCTTCTGTCTTGCTTTTCTTCTCTTCTCTCCCAAAGCACCCCAAGCTACCTATATAGCTGAGCAATCACGATCACAACTGTCAACGAATTGCTGACGACAAAACGTCGTCCCCAGAGTACGAAAACAAACGCAATTAACCACGAGTCCATTAACGTGTCCTACAACACTTGGATACAAATGCTGAAAAATATAAGATGACTAAGTTAGTAATCAGAATTGTTTGGAGTCTCTAAACTCTCTTGAACACCCCCAGAAATACATATGGCATTGTGAGATTCAAGAATAATATGAAGAATATGAATTGCTTTTTTTGTATGGATAAGAGGTGTATAGAAGAGAGTTTTGCGAGACAGTCTCAATTCAGGGGGTGCAGTAACTAGGGCGACACCCAGATGGTGCAGCAAACAGGGATGTAGATAGGAGCTAGAAAACATGTAGATCATTATCCGTGCTGACAGGGATGCTTACGGGGATTTTTTGTCTCGCATAAACCCTTTGCTCATCCTAGGAAAGATGTACCTGAACAGAGGAGGGAGGTCAACGCCATGTTGGGGAAAGGCGAAATATCCCTGAAAGATTGCTGTTTTCCCCTTTAAATGGTCAGGTACGAGTACTTCATTCCTGGGACAAGTAACCCCCTTAGTTCGGGTTCGAGCAGACGCACCCCTAGAGTTATTAACATGGTAGTGCGGTTCAATACCAGTAGTAAGCAAGCAGTACAACCAGTCGTCCCGTCCGTCCAAGATGGGGTGAGGACGACAAAAGACGAGACTGTCTGGTCCTTGGACAGACTGGACGGGGAGGACAGCAGTCGACTACGAATGTCTTAAATTTGCCAATGTACACGATTAGACACATACTAGAATCCAAATAGTTTAAGATCAAAAAATTAAGAAAAAATAAAATGAAGTATTACGATAGTAAACATGCTAGTAAACAAAAGATACAAAAAAGTACATAACAAACACAACACAATACAATAATTAGCTAGGGAAAGGGTGGCGAAGAAAGGATGAAGAAGATTGCCGAAGACTGGATGGGAAAGCTGTTGTTTTCACTTCATTGTCAATGGTAGTCTAGATAAAGTGAGCAGAGTGTGGGAGAGGAACTAAAGGTTGGTTTTGTTGGAAATTGGCTTAGCTGCTCACCGTATATCGCAGGACGATCGGAACGCTAGTCAATCGGGCGAAACGTTAGTCAAACATCACCATAATTGCATCGTTGACACAGCACACGAAACATTGGTTAAACACCTGGAACGTTGGCCAAACAGATATATCTTCACCATTGATTCGAATGTGTTTTGTGGAGGTATTGTGAGACGCTGCCTTGTCTCCTGGCGAGAAAGGAATGGAAGAGTTTTTCTTTGGCACGTGCTTTTATCATTAGTCTAGATGTCTTTAAAAGTTCTGTGTATTTCCGTTTGTTTTGTTGAAGTCGTCGCTCTTCGTTATTCTTAAGTTGTTCATCAGTCAATCAGAATAAGTTCTACGATCGATCATCACTACCTGTCGCTATCTTTTATTACTCTCTAGTCTTCTAAGTTCTTTGCTTCTGTTATTCCTAGGTATCCTATATACACATCCTATCGGTTTACGTTGAAACAATAGACACCTCTAAATCCATTCCGCTGTGTGATAAACCTTATTGCTTAAAAGGTTTGTCGTCCGACGACGCTAGTCCTCGTCTTTGTCGTCCAGCGGGCTTTGGTGTTCTCCTGTCCAGGACGAGGACTAGCGCCGTCAACTGCCGTTGGACGGGACTACTGGGAGCACTGGTAGTAAGTGGCGAGTATGGATCGCCAATATTCTCTGGCGACTTATTGGTCAGGTCATGGTAGTCTTGAACTTTCTTTGCCTATTTTCGTGAAACTAGGACCTCATTGTCACACTGTTCGAGGGGGTCCGGGGCCTGAAAAACGGGAACGATGAAAGGGATCCACCATCACACATCGGCCTCGGACCCCCCGATCAGAGGCAAAACTATTGTTAAATCACCAGCGCTCACTCCGATGTCGGAAGATACCCTGTAGTCTCATACACGGTGAAGGGTGCGAGGGGTGGGGCTGGAGGTTCACCAAGCAGAGAAAGCGGTGAAGGACAGCGGTGAAGGATAGCGGTGAAGGATAGCGGGAATGTGGGGGAAAGGAATGGGGTGAGAAAGGACAGAAATGGAATGATCATGTTGAGGAGACTCCCGGAAGAGACCACTGTTTTTCTGTATTTAAGGGTCTAATACACCTGCAGTTGTAGAAAGGTCAGGTCACCGAATTATAAGTCTCTCTGAGATATACCATCTTCTATCCCCAAATACACTTCTCTATCAACGTTGCGCATATATCCCCGCATAATTTTGACAGTAAATGCTCCGATGCCCTGATCCTTCACCTTTATTCACCCTTTCCTCCTCGCTATCTGGAATAACTGTCTTTTCAGAGATACGATTCCTTCTTTTTTGCTGCCGCCAGTGCCGCCGAGAATACTTTCCTCTCGCCTGAGTAGATGGAGAGGGCTGGACCCTAACCTCAACCGTTCGAAGCTCGATAGATTGTTCTCGCCCTGCTGCCCTGACCCTATTCTTGACCGGGGCACCTCTATCTTCCCCCTCTCCTTATCATTTTCCTCGGCTTCCGCAATGTCCTCTTTGTCTTCGGACTCCTCCTCCTCTGTATCTTCCTTTTTCTCCTCATAGCAAGTCCTCTCTTCTACTGTTATTTCCATTCTTTTTCGTCGCTGCGTTACCATCATGGTTTGTATTCTTGTTCCCTTTTTTCGTTTGACTTATTCTTTCTTTCTTTCAACTAATTAGTAATGTACGGTATAAATTCGTATGGAATTATTATAGACAATCTGTAAAGAAGAATTAACAGAGTAGAAGAAAGTAGAAAAAAGTAAAGTGCTTACAGCTTTGTGCTCAAGTGCAAGGTTTCCTCTTGCACGTGCAGAATAAATATTAATTGCACATGTGAAGAGATGGGAATTGGCTGGTCTATGGAAACCATGGATAAGTATCAGGTACTGTTGGAACGCTTCGGGTCCGTCGGGTCGATGAGGTCGACAAAAGAAAACTTAGAGTCGCAAGGTTATCGAATGGCCGTTCCGATATACGCAGTTGAACTTCGTAGCTGGGTTCGCACTGGGTGAAAGGAAGAACACAAAAAAAGAAAGAAAGAAAAGAATTAAATTTTCGTAGCAAAAAGATTTCGTTCACACAAGTCTCTTTCTTGTCTAGAAGGGTTGTAAAAAAAGCGCAGTCGGTTTCGTTCCGTTTACCTTCTCACACGGAAGGATTTTTTTTTCTCTCTTTCTCTTTAAATCCCCCCAGAAGTAAAACTAAGGTAGCAACGACTTTTCCTCCCACTAAACTCCCTCGGCGGCAGTCCCAACTCCGAGCCCTATCTACTTTCCACTTTTCCACCCTACGTAACTACACAACTAAGGGTAAAACATGACAAACATCCACAGACCGGATTTTTTCCCTCACAGTACCGGAGGTGTAGTTTTCGATCCGTTAAGTCCTCTGGAAGATGTTGACAGTGGACATAGGTGCAAACGACAACTGTCCTATTCCCTTCTCAGGGACCGGGTGCACCAGTTTTTCATTGATTATCGTACAGTACCCGAGTTCATTTGGAAAAATATAAAATATTCCTGTCATAAGTCAAGCGGGGAAGTTGATGTGAGTTTGCACACATTTTAGTGCATTACTCCTGTCTAGTGATGGACACAATCAGACCATGATCGAGTTTTGCTCGACTAGATCATGCTCGATCACCTTGATCATAGTGGCCCCTCCATCAGGGGTATTGCTCGATCATACTCCATTAAGCACGATCATGCTCGATCATGATCAATCACACAATATATATATCTCTCTTAGTAATCATCTGACATTGTCTATTAGTATAAACACTCTCTGTCCCGCACACTAGATAACTTATTTTCAACAAGACTCTACTGTTAATTCTTCCACATACTTCACTTCACAAAATGTCTCAATTTCATCATCGCCCATCCCATGGCAAGTGGTAGAAATAGCATCACACTGTGCTACTGAACCTAATAGGCCAATGACTCCAGTTCAGTCACAGATTTCCACGATACTTCGAGCCCACGGTGGGGTATGAATCCTGCATGGGAGCTATCATAGTAGATGAAATGCTAATAATGATTGTCACAAAAATAGTGGAGCCGAAGTAATAAAACTGCTTAAACCTGCTCCTATATTGCAGTACATGAGAGCAATTACACTGAGCAAAATCGATCACAATCAACTACACTTGGCCACGCCCGACCCGTGGCTATGATTGATCACTCGGTTAGGGTCCACCAATTTCATCCATCATCCGATCATGGCGTCCTCTCAATCGGATCATAACCGATCAGAACCCCCATGATCTGTACGATTATGCGCGTTTCCGTCACTATTGCGGTCTCCTAACAAAAACACTAATGTTAGTAGATCTTCTTTAGGAATTTATTTATCTTTACCTTTGGGGTTGTCTTGACAATCCTCCTCCACCTCCTCACGAAACCTTTCAAAATCTTCAGACGTATCGAGATTACTCCGTTTGTTCTGAAAGGTCGATGGGTGATTGTTTATGGATGAGAGAGAAAGAAAGTAAAGAACTTTGGTTGCCACAAAGTCACAACATTTTTGCCCCCCTATCCTCTTGGCATTCCTTGACACCAGTAGTACTGACCACCCTCCTCTTTGAAAATTGTGAATCATCCCTACCCCAGCAAGAAACCAACCAGAAGAGCCGTTGATTTACCATTCCCAGAACACCCTCAAAATAGCTGTCTTGTTGACAATTTCTTACCCAACGAGCCCACCTATCAGGCAAGTGTTTGCCAAGAGATAATTTTTGCACCCTCAAGTTCACCACTCTTATTTCTCCCACCGTTGGAATTCATGTTGGCCCTCTCCCAGTTACGCATCACTGCCAAATGATCATGTTAAGAATTGGTAGTCCTACACAGGCACGTATAGGCCACCATCAAGTGAAACAGAAAGAACCTATTTTCCATTCACTTAATGGCCTAGCTACTGGATTATACCTTCACTGGCCTTAATTACCGTAAGGCGGACCGGGAAGTGGATAAGAACATATTCTTTGTAAATGGTTGTTAATAAGGTTTGGTGGTAATAGTGCTTTTCTGGATTTCGGAATGTCGAAAGGGAAAATTTTAAGCTCCCCGAGACAGACACTATTTCCTTTAGGGGTATAGTTAGGGGGTTTGGTTGGACAGATTTCTCTTTTTTTCTCCATTTACCACCAAAGTTTCTATGATTCTTGAGAACACGAACATCTTCTTGTGTCGTTATTGCTAAAATAGAGAAGCTCCTGGACCATACAGTTTCCTCTCCCTCCAGAGGTAGTCGTTTCTGAAGGCTGAGGGTTGGCATGAAGCTCGGTCACTCTTCACAAGGTCACAAATAGTGTAAAGCAAACCGGGAGCCAAAGGCAAATCCAAATAGTTCTCTCTCTCAAACTATATCTCTAAATCCCCAAAGTAAACAGGAGAGAAAAAGAAACTAAACCCCTGCTCGTGAATTCTGTGCGGTAGTTTGTTGCAACTATTGATGTCTTGGTTGGGTTTCTCGATGTCTCTCTCTTTTCGGTTGTTGCTTCTCTGGTGCTGGTTGTTCTGTTTTCTGGCTGTACGATGTCGATTCTGTGTTGTCCGATGGATGGTTGACAGTTGGGAGAAGGATGGTTAACAACCACTATAGAAAATTCCCCAGTGATACAAGCGGAGATATGCATTACATGCCCTAACCAGAAAAACAGTTTAAGAAACAAAAGTCACAGCACCTAACACCTAGCTACAACCGTGGGTTTACTACCCAACTCTAGTATGATACAAATTAGCCTTCACAATACTGAACTTGAAAGGTTTTGATGAATGTTCCTCATGGGACTCCAGAAAAGCTCTAATGGCTCTTTATAGGCAAATTTTTACTAGTTGAAGCTTTGCATTTTTGCAAGTGCTAGGTGGTGACCCTGTCCCTTTATGAATCCCTAAATAGACTATCCATTTGGGAAATCTTTTCTTATTGGCTTGCCACACAGTGCAATTGGGGACATTTATTAGTTGACTGATCCATCTCAGAATATTCCCTGATAAACTAGAAAAGAAGCTTTATGTTTCAGTCCAAGGGGAACAGATTTCAATAGGTACCCATAGAAAAAAATAGTACTTAACACAAAGATTGTTGATTTCAAACTTTACATAGGAACCAAATTTGCAGGAAATTATACAAAGTTTCAACATATTATATATAGTAGATAAAACCTTGAATAAATCAAATTTCATAATAATTGAAGCATAAGTTATTCTGTCTTGAGGGGATGAAAGAATATTATTTTGATTTAAAAAGCTTGAGTAGTAATGACCAGTTACCCTGCTATGCATTACAGTTGTGATTTACAGTAAGCTACTCTATGCCACTATGAAGACTGAATGGAAAAAAAAAAAATGAACTATTCAATGATTTAGGAGTTTATAATGTTATTTTAGTCATATTGGTAGAAGGTATTGAGAGTGTGTAGTAATCCAGAGTAGTAAACTTCTAGATGGGTCTATAGAGGGTACAAGAAGTGTGTAGTATGCATGATAGATTTTCCAGAATGTATATAAATCACAGTGAGCTAATGGAGACAAAAAAGGTAATCTAGAGAAGTAATGCAGGATGGGACAATGATTATGACTTGCTTTCTTAGATATATCTGTAAGACTGTAAGTTTGGCATGTGAGGTAGGAGACCTTCTAATGAAAGTATTTCTATATGGTACTTCTCTATGAGAATGATTATTAATAAGGTCAATAATCATGTATGTTCTGACAGTATAGATTGATCTTATTAAAGATGACTGAAAATAGATAATTTAAAAGATAATTTTTTTGTGAGCAATAAAGTAGGGGGAAATCTAAATACAAAGAAAATTCAATTAGTAGTTGAAATAATACTTAAGAGAGTGGCTGATGCAATTCCATAAACAAGTAAATAATTGCTCTGGTAGTGGGAAAATCCTTCAGCAAATATTTGTATCTTGAATGTAACTGAACATACAATCAGGGTAAACAATTTCCTCATATAGTGGAGAACTAATGGTAAAGTAATACTGCTTTCGTGCATGGACATTTATAACTGTCCTCAGATTTTTGGTTAATGATGATTTAATATTTAGGGGTTCCAAAAGATAAAATATATATTTCTGAGTCTTGTATTAAGTGAGGAATTATATATTTACCCAAAGTACCATAGGCTAGATCCAGAATTCCAGAATTGAAATACATTAAATTGTTCTTTTCATCTATGGGAGAGAATATCTTCTCTGAATAAAATGTACTACTGGTAGTATAGTACAATGTATCCTTGGTTAACATACCAATCTATGATACTGGGCATGACTTGTGCATATTGCTCATCAATCAGCAGTATGTTTGACATTATGTTTCATATTTTCTATTATTATTTCTTTGCTTATGCCCTCTGCTACAACTACATTTCGCATTTGCGTAGAAAATACACTCTACTACCATGCAGTTGATTGATAGCTGGATAGGTATCAAATCTGTTCTCATTATTTTACTCATTGAAAAGATTGAATGTAGAAGTTATTACATATACAGTTGATAGTACCAATTTTCTCTGCATTGCAGGAATTATTGGCAAGTAGTGCTAGTATAGACCTGATACTAGATATGAGTATTGTATTATCAGGTCTAGATATTTACCTGCTAGTTAGATTTGAAATATACTGCCACACCTCGATGTTCATAAGATGTTAAAGCAATTATTCTCACATGTGGGTCCAATATCAAACAAAAGCTATGAAAATATTCTGGTGTACTGTATTATCTCTTATGCATAATGGATATTTAGAAAGACCAGAAACTGTGAAGTATAGTTGGGATGAGATTGAAAGCTACTTTGGCTTAATTGATTGTAGCAAACATATTGTCATTCTGGATAACTAAGTGGCAGGGTATATGGCTTCTCTGCACCTTTTAGCATTAGGAAAGCGGGGATGGAATGCTAAAGTAAGAATAGTATAAAGGTGGGAAAGCCAGATGGCTATTGCATGGAAGGAGGTTGTCGGGATGGATATAGGAGAACTTTGCGACCATAACGAGGGTAAGAGCTAAGGGATTGGTGCAAATTAGAGAGTAAGAAAGCTGTGGCATGTATAGGCTGGAGGTTTGGTTACATAAGCTGTTCTCTGATGATGTTTTTGTAGCCAGTAACTTGGTGAACGTAACCCTGGCACCACCCATTGCTACACGTGTCTCAGGGATACTGTTTGTTGAGTTTGTTAGAGAAAGCCACAAAGAGAAACGCTGCTACGCTCACCATCAACAAATCCCACAAACCGAATCCCATGTTTAAGTTTCGCTTAAGGGGGTTTGACAATCCTTAGAAGTCGAAGGTGAGGCCACCGTAAGTCCCGTACTTTTTCATCATTTTTGCACATCATACCACTGCTACTCTCCAATAATCTCTAGCATTCTTCTTCCATTACACTCCATTTCCCTATCCATTCTCACTATTACTCAGAACCACAACCTTCCTACAAGCCACTCTCACAATCCTCCTACCCCATACCTACTTCATGGCGCTGCTGTCCCAAGGTCTCCCATCTGACTCAGTCGAGACTCTAACCTTTTTGAGTGTTACTTCCTCTACCCCTTTGCACCCCACCCGGTAACTCCATGAACTACAATACTTTCACCCTTTACTTTCTGTCAACATTTTACCCCAATGACAAAAGTATTTGGCGATATGACTGATCATCGACCCTCTAACTTTATCGTCTTCAGCAGATCCTCTACGCCAGAACCTTTGACAAATACCAGCGATGTTGATTCAAGAGACCCCCCAAGCACCTTTTACACAGAATCAAATACGCTACCGAATGGCAATAGGTGCCTCTATCCTGGCGCAGGAAGTGATAGAGACTAAAGGAGTAGTGATCCTTTCTATTAAGAATGGAGAACTAAAAGAAAAATCAACAACTGCGGTATGCGGCCTGACTTCTCTGTGATAACGAACATATGGATGAAAAGAGATGTAGACCAAAGACATAGACAAAGGGAATATACAGGACCTATATAGATGCAGCAACCGGTGATAAATCCTGCACAAAAGAAAACTTCTTCCATTCTATTCTCAACAGGAGTAAAGGAACATTTCACACTATCCCCATAAAACATAACGTCCGTGTTTCGCCAACATTTCAAGTGTTCCGTGATAATGGCATTTCCTCTGCCGTTTGGGATGCATATCCGAAGTATGCCGAGCAGCTCTAGATACTTCCAACAGCACCTCTGCCATGCCTGAAACAACAGTGACTATTCAGGTGGATGAGGAAACACATCCTGTCTCATCAGACTTTATACCTTCCAGCCTGCCCTTCACCAAACTATCGGCACTCATACCAGGTGATGATCTGAGTTGGGCGCAAACTTTATTCCTCACTATTAAACGTGGAAGTCCTGTTGTACAAGACGGTATTTGGGTTGTGATAACCCAAGGTCCATAAGGAGACCTTGATTCCACGGCGAGAAGCGAGTCCCTCGAAAGGCAATCCTGAGCAAGACCACGTAACGGGGGCAACCTCTTGAGTGGGGAGGGTGACGACTTGTTGACAGGGAATTGGAGTAACAGCCGAGTTATAAACACGACGAACATGTTGGCTGTGAGTCTGACCTACTGTCAGTTTCACCTGGCTCAAGCCGCTAATGCCATTGGAGACGGTACGGTTGTTGTTCCAAGAGGGACTGCGAGTCACGTGCTTTATATGTTTGACACCCGCATGGTTACCCTTACTCAAGCTAGAAGCTACCCGTTAGGAGCCCTTTGGATTGCCACCCCTTTGGCGCCTTGTGGGAGAGTTGAAATCCTACCGCGATCTTTCTCCGATCGTGGGTTCTGTCTCGGGGGTTGGAAGTACGAGATGCAATGCTGTCTTTCTCTATATTCTCTTCATCCCAGTTGATCCATGCGCCGTTTCCAAGCTCATCACGCGGTGCCATTCTAGATGAAATGACGGGGCCCGAGATAAGAGAATGTGCTGCTTTTCGCTCCTCTTTAGCTTCCTTGGGAGCTGAAATCACAACCTTCGCCAAGGTACGCATATGCTGGACTTCCTTCTGAATAGGAAGATATTCGGATGCACCTCTCAGGTGAAAGGTGATTACAGTAGTTAAGCCATCCGATAGCTCCAAGATGTGGCTTCATGGTGATTCTATGAGACACAGAAATGCAGTGTTCACAATGGGGCAGTCCGTCCGTCTTGAGCCCGGGCGAGGACTGATGATTTTTTGTTGTCCCGTCTCGTCCTTCAGGAAATTTGCCCGACAATTCAGACCAGAGGACGTCAGGCCCGTAGTCCCCCACTATACTAGTAGCCATTTTAATGTCTCGGAATTTTCTTTTTCTATGTTATCGTGTGTGCCAGCATGCTATTTATTTATTTTTTTGGTTAAACCTTTTAGTATACCTGCTTATACTTTAGGTTATTCACGATTCTTTGAGTATTCTTAACTAGAAAGGATTTATAGTACCATCATAATATCACAGCAATTATTTGAAGATCGTTTTACATATTGCAGTAAAATAGCATACACCAAAATGTACAACAAAGACTAAAGACAAAACCGATGAAAAAAAAAGTAGGAGTAAATAAGAGGTCAACAATTGTTGTTCTAGGACTCAGCACTGAATTGCGGTTTCGAGAGATGATTGGGGTTGGTCAGAGGTGCTACCTTCTATACCCAATAATTGTCTGCTTGGCAACCTATTTATCTTCATTCTAGAGTAACTAGTTAACCTTCTTCTTCACTTTTTGATTTCATAAAGAGCCGTACCACACTCATGTCTTTGATTGGGCTCTATGATCTAATACACTATTCAAGTCACCAATGGTGTTGAAAGGTTATAGTCCCTCGCAGTCCCTTGCAGCCCTCTGCTCTCTCCTGCTGTCTCCTGCCAACCCCACAGTCCCCTACAGTCCCCTATAGTCCCTCGCCGTCAATTGCCATCACTCGCAGTCCCCTGCAGTCCCCGACCAAGCCCACAGTCCCCCGCTGTCCCCTATCATCCCTGCTCTACACCTACTGCCCCCGAGCCCCCACCCTAGCTACGATTGTCTCAGTTTGCCGGGCCCGTCGTCCTTTGTGATACCGGCCATCTTCAGATTCTGCAGACGAGAACGGGACATCTTTCAACCCCTAGTCCGGTCCAGGGCTCTTGGCAGCCCGTCCTCCGGGCCCTGCGGGGCCCCTAGACCGTTAAGAACACTGCAGAATTAGAGGAATGGGACACCAGCAATCGCCAGAATCCAAGACATCGAGGTCCGAACCCATCAGTAACAGATCACCGGTCACCGGTAGGAGGAGCCGAGTTTAAGCTTACAGTAATAGTGGCATGTTTTAAATTTGTTGAAACAGGAGGGCCCAATGGAGATCGAAATTGAGATCCCGGTAGAACTGTAGGCAGGAAGGTGGTTGGTCAAGGTCAAAGGTAGAACTCTTGCAGCGCTTCTGGTAACAAACAAATTGGTAGTGAAAAGATCAATCAAATCGTTAGTCATCGGAGACGTCGTAGTCATGGTTTCCGACATATGACATCCGGAGATAACGACTGGGTTTATCCTAGCAAAAATACTTGTTCTTTTCGTTACTCTCCGCTTCTTCTTTACCGTGAGAAATCGGAGGTTGCGGCATGAAGTGAGAAGCGTTGTGAGATGGGAATGCCGAGGGCATCTATTGTTGCTCCACTCCATCAATCAACTGATCTTCGACAATGCAAGAACTCATAAGAGATGTTCGGTCACTGCTGTTTTTCAAGCTCTTCGGAGTATTTCCTTTCAAACAAGACCCTAGGGCTGCTGTTATAAGATACCTTGATTGTCCACCCAGCTGGCGAGCAGCCACATCTCAAACCCCATTCTGACATCAAAATTGTTCTCAAATTCAAATTTTAGTGTTTGATCTACCATCTTAGAATCTTTCATGATCAACTCAGACACAGTCTTCGTTATCCTAGAAACTCTCTGGGCTCTAGATTTGTATCAATGTGTTGAATATATATCTGATGCAATTGACTTCCTCTGGAGACATCAGATCAATCAAGGATAGTTTATGATAACCTACAGAAGTGAATTAGTAACGGACTGATAGAAGTTGTGTAAATTCAGACAGATTATGATACCATTTTGAGTTCCAGTTTTACCACCCAACCCAGTTAAAAAGTCTAGTAACAACCATATCCTCATCAACCTCAGAGGAGGCAGAAGTTTTGATAAACTCTCTCTTCACCTCGACCAGAGGAACTAACGCACTGGTTTCAGCACCAGAAGCTAACTGTTTGACTGCTTCTCGAGTAGCATTTGGACGACCACATCTTTCGGTTGAGAACAACCCAGCGCCTCAGTCAATGTGCACGGCACGAATGGGAAGGGTAAGTTTGTTCGACAAACTCCAAAGAGATGAGGTTGGTCTTCACCACCATAGTTTCTGTCAGGCATAGCTATTAATGGTTAACAAACAAGCCTATCTGAGAGTAACGAACACTTGGAGTATTTAGTGGCAAATCAGTTTTCCGGTTAAGAGTTTTGACAATAGGTTGTTGCCGAGATTGTGGTCGAGGTTGTTGTGGCGGTGAGTGTGCCGGGTGAAGAGACGAGAGGAGAGCAAGAATCAAGATCGAGGCTCAGAACCCGAACCTCAAGGACTTCCTGTGTCGAGGACTCAGAGGGACAAATAATTCTCCGGAAAAGAAACATTAGTCTTTTAAAAAGGTTAGATAGGTTGCAGTAGGCCTCCAAGACCAAATGGAGAATTATCTATTTGAAAACAGAGAGACAATTATAGTGAGTGGGTCAGATGCAGGGAAGCTATTGGAAAGTAGTGTGCTAGTGAAGATTTCTTCGGGAGCATTGTGGTTAGAGAATGCAGGAAGGAACGGTGGACAGCGGAGAAGAAGAAACATTTATAACGAGATCCCCGAACTTTTTCTGGACACGGGACGCAGTCTCATATGTAGGTTAAAATGACTCCCGATTCCGGGTTTGAAGATACTCCACATGTGCAACATAGAAAGGTTTGTTATCGACGGGCAGCTTCTTCAATATGCGTTTTCGGTCTGCCCTTAAGGTGATGGTGCACTGGGCGATACCGTAACTATCCTGGGAGATGCCGAGTTGACATTAAGCCCTTTATCATCAACCAGACAAAACAAGTAGGGAAGAGAAAAAGAGAAGGAGAAGAACTGAAACGAAGCGGTGCCCATCATAGAGTTGCCGCAGGCTTATATCTCAGAGGCTGAGGTAGGCAGTCACATAGCATCACCTGTGACATTAGATACTAGAAGATCTGGAGAGGGCCAACACGAATCCCAACTATCAGAGTGGTGAGCTTGAGGGGGCAAAAACTATCTCTTGGCAAACTCTTGCTTGACGGGTAAACTTGTTGAATAATGAATTATCCACAAGACAGCTGTTTTCAGGGTGTTCCAGGAACGGTGAATCGAAGGCTAATAGGGATGGTTGATTGGTGGGATAGGGATGATTCACAATTTGCGAAGGGGGTGATCAAGAGAGCCTGCACGGCTGGTGTCAAGGAAGGAATGCCAAGAGGATAGGGGGCAAAAAGGTGATGACTTTGTAGCAAGCAAAGTTCTTTTCTTTCTTTCTCTCTTCCATCAACCATAACCCATCAACCTTTCAGAACAAATGGAGTGATCTTGATATGCCTGAAGATTTTGAAAGGTTTTGTGAGGTGGTGGAGGAGGATTGTCAAGCCGATCCCGAAGGTAAAGATAAATAAATTCCGAAAGAATATCTACTAATATAATTGTTTTTCTTAGGAGACTGGAGCAATGCACTAAAAGGTGTGCAAACTCACATCAACTTTCCTGCCTGCCCAATGATGGAAGATTTTACATTTTTCCAAATGAACTCCCGTGCCGTATGACAACCAACAAGAAAACTGGGGCACTCTGTTCCTCAGAATGGAATAGGACAGTTGTCCTCCACAGCCGTATCCACTCGTGACATCTTCGAGAGGACCTAATGGATCGAAAACCGTACTTCTGCCACCTTATTCCTCTCCACAGTTCCCGTGGGTGAGGTGATTCTCATCTCTTCACACTTGCAAGAGGAAACCTTGAAATTGAGCAAGAAGCTGTAAGCACTTTACTTTTTTTCTTCTCCTTTTTTCTTCTCTTTTTTTTCTTTACTCTTTTAATTCTTCTTTCTAGTTTTTCGATAATTATTCTATACTAACTTACACTACACCAATTAGTTGAAAGAAACAAAAAATAAGTCAAGAAAAAAAAAAAAAGGAAACAAGAAGAGAAACCATGACGGTAACTCAGAGATGAAAAGGAACTGAAACAACAGTAGAAGAAAGGACTTTCTATGAGGAAGAATAGCCCAAAGAGTCCGAAGAGGAGGATAAAGAAGAGAGAGAGAATATTGAGGAAGACGAAGACAATGGTGAGGATTCAGATGAGGAAGATAGAGGTCGAGCGGTCAAGAATTGTTTCAGGGCAGGAGGGCGAAGACAATCTATAGAAGTTGGAAGGCTTGAGGTTGGAGCCCAGCCCTCTCCCCGCTCCATCTACCTCACAGGCGAGAGGAGAGAATTCTCAGTGGCCCTGGCGCCAGCGTAAAAGAAGGAATCCTATCTCTGAAGGGATAGTGATCCCTGATAGTAAGAAGGAAAGGGTGAATGGGGGTGGAAGACGTGGGCATTAGAACATTTCCAAACAGCCTCAGACAATGCCCCAACTTATTTCTTCCCCCCTCTCCTCTGCACCAGCATCA
Source organism: Choiromyces venosus 120613-1 (assembly GCA_003788595.2). NCBI lineage: Eukaryota > Fungi > Ascomycota > Pezizomycetes > Pezizales > Tuberaceae > Choiromyces > Choiromyces venosus. The sequence continues at coordinate 424,444 of ML120366.1, forward strand.
CCAACGTCCTCACCACGATATTCCCCTTTACCAACCCAACTCCCGCAAATTCCTCCGCTTATATCCTGGCCTTCACCGCAACTCCATCCCCTCCTTTAGCAACACCAGAGGCACCTCCTGCTTCAAAAGGAAAACGGCGCAAACGAGGTCATCCGGCAGCAGCTAATAGCTCGGACCATCACTTGGCCGAAGTCAAAGATGTTAAATGTACCAGACAATTGGCGAATACATTATCGACCACATTCTCGATGCATTGGTATATAGAATTCTGGTATACATGCCACATTGGGATAGGCTAGACATGGGACATGGATGATGGAGCAAGTTGGTTATAGACACGGGTTGGATATACTAGATTAGTATTAGAGTTGTCAGATGCTTGTTGGAAACAAGGGAGGTCTGTGGATTTCATACCGTTAGTTAGTTTTTCTGTTCTTTTTCTACTTTTCGCCAAGTCTCTATAAGATCTTATTCTTTCCATTTTGTTGTTCGATATCCTTAGATTTCCTGATAATCTTTATCCTATCCTCTGATCATTTCATTCTTTGTCATTCCACCGATTGCATTCTTTATAGACCAATACCAAATCTGTGCTATATTTGACTGGTCATACCCTCCGTTGCTACCTATTGCAGTAAGTAGAGTGGCGATCAACCACAATCGACCCCTGGATATTTCACAAGAGAATAGAAAAATAAAAGTAATATCATATTCCTTTGTACCCTAGGTTAGTTTGACTTGATTTTTTCTTGTCTTTGTTTTGTTTTTTTTCCTGACTTTATTTTCCTTTTATCTTTTCTTTTGGCTTCATAATTACAGCCCAATCTTATCTCCGATGGCCAAATTTCAACTATTCGGTCCAGGACAAGGGGTATCTGGAAGAGTGAAAAGAGGGTTTTATTTCAAGAAAATAAAAATAGCAGGGTTTTTCCCATTCGCTTACGAGGCTCCATCTAAACAAATATTCATATGCGGTATTGATACCTCTTTTTGTCTATTGAGTAGGCGCGCATGTAGCGTGTTCTTCGTCCTCTTGTTCATCACTATTCGTCCCCATGTGCTGCACCCCCGTCTATCTCCCTTCCTATCCATTAGAACCCTCTCTCCCTTTAAGTAGGTTTTCTCTTTTTCCCACACTATGTTTCTGGTCCTGACTTCTTATCTCTTTGGGTATAGCTGCTCTGACATTCACTGCAGCACCCAATTCAGCAGGCCAACATTCTATGGACATCAAGGGAGGGTTTTTAAAAATATTATACAAATCGGAAACCTCACCTTTTTCAGGATCAAAAAGTGAAATTCTATGATGATTCAGACGGGCATGAGAATCTTAACCGTTGAGCGAGGTATCCGGTTCAACGTGATCGGAGATAGCGAGCTCAATATCTTCTTTTTTTGTCTTTTTCTTTGTTCACTTCTTCCAAACTAGCCCATAATGCCTGGTGGTTGCCGGAAATTTGGGAACAAGCAGAAGGAAGAAAGGAAGATATCAGATTAGATGACTTATCAGATGATGTGATCGGACTTTGAAAATTTCGATTGCACAATTCATAAGTAGATAGTATGTAATCGTTGAAAATTTGTATTGTGGGTTGCCATGATTAACCGCACACGTGAGTGCAAATCTTAGATGCATGGGAACCTAGCATACTACTAGTACAAGCCTACAAATTTCAAACGAAGTACTTGTTACTACTTAGTATTATTAAAGATCATATATTATCATATTGAGATTGTTAGACCTTTGATAAACATACCACTTGCTTGTTTTGAACACATATCAGCTCTAATAATACGTAATCCATAACTATGAATATGAGCAAACCGCATTTCCTCCTGGCATTCCTTGACATTAGCCGTGCGGACTCCCTTGATCACCGTCCTCTCCGCAAATTGTGAATCATCCCAATCCCACCAAGGAACTATCCCCGATAGCCGTTGATTCACCATTCCCGGATCATCCTAAAAATAACTGCATTGTTGATAATTTCTTATTCAACAAGTTTACCTATCAACCAAGTGTTTGCCAATTTTGCGCCCTCAAGTTCACTATTCTTATTTCTCCCACTGATGGAATTAGTGTTCGACCCCTCCTAGCCGCCCTGTATCTGCCGTCACAAGTAACGATGTGTGACTACTCACGCTATCCTCTTGTATGGAAGCCTACGGCATCTCTACGATGTGCATCGCTTCGTTTCGGTTCTTCTCCCTCACTTTTTCTCTTCCTTCCTTTTTTGTCTGGTTGATGATAAACGGCTTAACGTCAACTCAACATCTCCCACGCCAGTTACGGCATCGTCCAGTACACTATCACCAGATATGATTCCGTCGATTGATATGTTGTGACGCGATGTAGAGAATTTGTTAGTATGGTCGAATTCTTTGTTCGGGGGTTTATTCTGGTTTACGCAAGGTACTTGGTGGAATTGGTTTTAATACTTGCCCCTTTTGTATCTTTCTGCATTGTACTTTGTTCGATGTTTCGCAGTTGAGATGTCTGGGGAGGTCATGGTTTGGCAAATATGGAGTATCTTGATACCTAGCGGAGCTATTACCCATGTCTTTATTTTTGCTATCGTCCCATCAGAGACAGGCTGACTATCAAAGAGGGTCTGAAAAATCATCTATCAGTATCTCGGCTACGAACTAACGAGCATAATATGCGTGAGGAAATCATGTACGTAAAGCATTACCGAATATTCAACAAATGCAGAAAAACAAAATAGGAGTGAAGGAAAAAAAAAAAAAAATTCTCTGAATCGATATAGGATCGGGGATTCCTAATGGCAATTCGAAAATGCATATTGAAGAAAGTGTGCATCCATGACAAACCTTTATGTGTTGCACATGAAGAGTGTCTTCAAGCCCTGGAATCAGGAGCCATTTTACCCTAAATGAGACTGTCTCCTGAGTCCACAAACACAACCGGACTCTCCATATAAATGTTCCTTCTTCCCTGCAATTTATGGTTCGTTCCTCCATTCTGCAACCACCCTGCTCCCAAAGAAATGTTCCGCACGACACTTTACTTTCCTACAACTTCCCAGCATCTTACTAACTCGCCACGATTGTTTCTCTTTTTTCAGAGGGATAATTATACACTTGGGCTTCAAGGCCTACTCCTACCTATTTAGACTTTTTCAAACGCTAATTACTTTTTCGGAAGATAGTTTTCTCCCACTGAGATGGCGACACTCGAGGTGTTTGAATTGAAGTTCGGGTGTTGAGCCTCAAACCTTATTATTTCTTTCTTCTCGTCTCTTCTCCCACCACAATCACTGCCACGACCACCTCTGCAACAACCTCCGCAACAACCTCGGTATCAAAACCCTTAACAAGAAAATTGGTTTACCACTAAATACTTCAAGTGTTCTTTACCTTCAGATAGACTTGTTTGTTAACCATTAATAGCAATGTCTGACAGAAGGTGTGGTGGTGAATAAAGTGAATCAATTATGAATTTGTGAGGAAATCTTGTGTCTTGTCTTTTTCTCAGTTACTGGAATGTGTCATATATCTACGCAAATCGTTCCTTGGCAATAAGAACTTTTTTCCATCGTGCCTATAATTTCCTCCGTTTTCTCTCATGCTTCCACACCCTCCGTCTGCACAACTCCGTCAAATTTCTCCTAAGCTAGCTTCCTTAACTGCGACGTTCTCACACAGTCCTGATACCCTTCTGCTCCTGCTCGTGTTTTCTAACCATCATGGTCCGACACCAATTTGTCTCAACTCCTTACTAACTCTAGCTTTCCATCTCCTGCATTCCTTAGTGCCAATTCCCGGCACTTCCAAAACCATCCTAAACACTACCAAACAATCTCGTTACAACTAACTACTAGTCCAAACAGATTTCTTACCTTTTCTTCTATCTTAAGGTAATATATCTAACTATCCTCAAACAGACTAATCCTTAGCCTTCCGTCTTTCCCTACTAAGTGACCACCATTATCTCCGAGGTACGAAAGCATCATGATTTTCAACAGTAAAGACCACCCTGACTCTCAGGAGGCACTATAACTGGTAAGGGATTTCTTGTTTCAAGCAAAACTATTTTTATTTCTTGATACTAACTTTGTAGTATCATTCCAAAAGAGCTTTCTCAACAGGAAGGTGGGCTACACCTTCTAGGACACTTTCTCCATGTGAGAGTTCGCTGGACGGCCTTACCCTTCCGACTCATGGCGTTCAAAGTGGTTGAGGCTCTGGTTTGGTCTCAACCACAGGGTCCAGTGGTAGGGGTCGTGCTGCACGAGCAGTGATACAGTCAGCCTCTGCCGCTGAAACCAGTACCCCAGGTCCTTTTTTCTTGAGGTGAAGAGAGAGTTCATCAAAATTTCTGCCTCCTTTGAGATTAATCACGATATAATTTTTTTACCCAATTTTTCAACTAGTTTGGGTGCTAGAACTGCGACCTACATGGTATGATATCTGTTTCAATTTAGACAACTTCTGTCGGTCCATTACTAGTTCATTTTTGTACGTTGTTATGGACTGGCCTTGATTGGTCTTATGTCCCCAGAGGAACTCAGTTGCTTGGGGTATGGACTCAACCTATTGGTACCATTCCAGCACCTAGAGAGAGGTTCCAGGATAACAAAGGCGAGGTCTAAGTTGATTATGAACCACTGTAAGGTGGTGGGTTGTGCACAAAAATTAAAATTTGATGATGGTGTCGACTGTCTGAATGATCTTTGAAACGTTGCTGCCCTGGACTAGGAAGGACTATAAAGCTATCTTATCCCATAGTCTGTTGAAGAGGGGCCACTTTTATTGCGTCCGAAGAGCAGGGGTGTTCCACATTAGTGCCACGGTAAATAGGTGCAATACTGTAGACCTCTCCCGTCTGAAAGGAAGAGTCCTCGGATGAACTTTCCGGATCCTGAAATAGATTGTTGGAAATATCTGCACTTGCAGCCACTGGTGGTACTGAATGAACCAAAACCGGTCCGGACGTAAAAACTGAAATGATAGAGAAGGTTCACTTCTCTAAGGGGAAACAAACATAGAAAGGGAAATCGTCGGTCGAAGGGTGAACAAACACTACCAGGTGTGGGCAAAACGCCGCTCGCACAACTGGAAGTCGAATGATCGTCCTTGGAAAAAGAAATCCGTCGAAGGGGATTACACTCAAGAAGGAAAAGAAAAATAAAGTCGGAAAGAGGAAAAAAAATTAAATTCGCGTTCGTTGATGCTATCTCCACTGTCCGTGTTCTCGTCCCGTCGTCCTCTCTTTCTCTCTCAAATCCCCCCAGAAGTGAAACTAAGGTAGCAACGACTTTTCCTCCCACTAAACTCCCTCGGCGGCAGTCCCAACTCCGAGCCCTATCTACTTTCCACTTTTCCACCCTACCTAACTACACAGCTAAGGGTAAAACATGACAAACATCCACAGACCAGATTTTTTCCCTCACAGTACGCACACATAGCCTGTACGTCAGAAATGCGTTAGCTGTGAAAATCTTTTCTCTTATAAAATTTCCTTCTCTCATGCCTTTACTCTTCTTCACTATGCTACTTACTCCTGTACGATCAACACAAATTACTTGCTATCATTCCTCCTTGTACTATATACGGTGTAAGTTACAACATACCTGTTATCCACGATTACTCATTACTCCCTTGTTCTGTTTTGCTCCACTGTATGAAACTTCCGAACCGATCATTTCCTCTATGTTCTACATCGAGATATCGAGGGATAGCTCATATACATGGGAAGTGGAGTCACAGACTGTTTGCATAGTATAAGCAGGGGGCCTATCTCCCGGCATGCTGTTAATCAAGTCTCGCTGTTGCCGTAATGGATGTTGGATATATCCGCACTAGTATGCATTAGTGTCGCGCCTGTGTGACCCCAGAGTGTGGATGGGGTATTTAGTTCCAAAGTTGCATCATTATACTCCAACGCAGCTTAATATCAAAAACGAAGATAATAACATGGGGGAGGTGACAACGAGCAGGGGGGCTCAACGAACAATACACCAAAAATCTGGTGGCAAATGTCACATTTGTGAGGGCCGTTCGTTGACCCCTCTGCTATGTTATCTCCTGTTCTCCTCTGTTTCACAATTGCATCTGTGATTCATAGTATACAATTTCTCTGAATAAGAGTGTTCCGCTTTGCGGTGCTCTGTCAAACTACCATCTTGCACACAGGCTTTGAAGCCCGTTTCTTCATAAAAGTTTATTTCCTTCTGGTTCTTACTTGTTGTACCTTTGTTGGCTGGGTTTCCACAACACCCTCAAAAATGAATCAGGAAACAAAGATTAACAAAGAAACATAAGTTATAAGAGAAGCAGGAAGAACAAAGAAAACAGAGGCAACAAGTCTCACTAGGCCTGGCGTGAAAAAGACAAAGCATCTGAAACAAAGCCTGCATGAGCATAGCGGCATCCACGTACCAATATCGACAGTGGTCATAATTACATGACCGCAGGTAGTACAGCTAGCATGCAGCATATGTACAACAACCCAATAACACATTACTACTGAAGCTCTGATTTCGTCACTGGTTTCACTGGGAGCATACTTGAGAGGATAAAGGCAGTGATTGAGGCTGGTTGGTGGTATACGAGGTATTAATCCACACGAATTTGATCAATTTTTTTATCACTATCATTAAAGTGTTTGACTGGGATGTGGTTCTTCACAGGGATCCGGCTCGGCGCCAAGCCTGCCATTGATGCCTGCCCCACTCATTTTAGTGAGGGGTCTGGAGATCACTAATCTCAACTAAAAGACTTTAAACTTTCAGCTATGGCAGTCATCAAGCACAGAAAGAAGAGTGAAGCTGAAGAAGGCCTCTAGAACACGATTAACCATTACCAGTACAGTGATGAACCCTTCATGTGTGCCTCAGCTGAGAGATATGGGGTTGCCTACTCCAACTTATAGGGAAGGCTGAAGGGTAGAGCATCCTAGGAGGTAGACCATCTCAAGATGCAGGTCTTGACAGAGTATGAAGAAAACTCTGTCATTTGATAGTGTGAGCAGTTAGATGAGTGGGGACACCTTGCATGGTTGGCCCTTGTAAAGAGAATGGCAGAGGCAATTGTGGCCCTGTGGACCAAAGATAGCTCTTTAGAGAAAAATTGGATAACGTGCTTCCTCAACCACCATCCCAACTTGACCAGTAAACTAAGTACATACTTGGGTTATCAGAGGGTTCTGGCTAGTGATATAGTAGTCTTGAAAGACTATTTCATTAAGGTATGATGATCATAAGCTACTACTTGTATTAGTGATGATTAATTATGTAACTAGCTCCAAAATCTAATTAAATTTTACAAGATCTTACAGTCTAATACTTACAATATGGATAAAAAGGATTTCATGATGGGGGTGGCTTTGCATTGCAAAGTCATCTGTAAAAAAGTTGCATGTTCTGTCAAATTAACACAGGATGGCTCATAGGAGTAGGTAACGGTAATCGAAGTGGTATCTAGGGATGGCTGGGTACTGTGGGGAAGGAAAATGGTCTGCAAGGTTTTAGCTAGAAATTGTGTTTTGTTTTGATCAGATAGGCTAGTTGATATAAGGGTCAGGGGTTGGACATTAGTGGAAGAGGGGAAATGTTTGTTTGCTAGTTACCTCGGTTTTTGGCTTGGCAAGGGAATTGGTAGTTAGGCGGGGCAAGCATCAGGAGGGAACGAAAGAAAAACAAGAGCAAGGGACAACGCGGAACAGGGAGACAGACGAGAGGAACAGCGGTCAACAGACAGACATCGGGATCGGGAACACGGGTTTATTTTTCTTTTTACGAATCTTTTCTTTCTTCTTTCGATAGCAATTCCAGTGACGGAATTATATTTTCACTTCGGACGAATAAATTTGACCTCTAGTCGTGCGTGCGGCGATTGCCCCTGCTAGTAGTGTTTGTTCTCCCTTGCCTTTACGATTCCCCTTTTTTCGGCCTGTTTGTTGGAGAAGTGACCTTCTTCCCCTCTGCTCGACTGCCCTGCGAGTGTTTTTCCTTCGCTGTTCGTTCCAATTCCTATAGGTGTCTTAAAGCGGATCGACCCCGGTTTTCATTTCTCAGTGGTGTCTTGGAATGGGTATCACCTTTTTTTGTTTCTCAGTACTACACCCAATGATAATTAACAAAGGGCAAGCCTATTATATGAGATGGTATTTCAAGTTACAAAGGTATGATGTAGCTACCTTTGGCATGTTGGAGAAGGAGTGTAGCAATGAGAAGTTGGGGTTATGATGGCTGAGGGAGATATTTGATATTGAAACATATGTAAGGTAAGTCTTTGGTATTAAGTTCATAGTATGAGTAGTTCTATTCAATCTTGCTATTCTGACTACTAAATAGTGCTGGGAATAGGTACTGACTCCTAATACTCCATGGCCATACCTGTGACTTCAATTGAGAGTTTTTTGATTTTTGCTTAAATGCAAAGATTATTCCCCTTTCCCTATTAGCTCATTCTACTCATGTGCTTCAACCCCTAGATGTTGGCCTTTTTAGCCACTTACAACACCACTATAGCAATGGCTTGGATGAGTTCATTCATAAGGGGTATGCAGGCATGAATAAGGGAGAGCTTTTACCATTTGTATTCACTCAATAATCATATTATATGAAATTAATCAAAAAAAAAAAACAGAATTTTAATGCCAGCCTGAATGCTACCATTCACAGCAAAGAATATCCTGAGTGCCTGGGAGGCAGTCGGAATTTTCCCCTTCAATACACCTCGTGCTTTGGGAGTAGCCAAGCGCAAGGAACAGAATGTCTCAAATTCTGAGACCTCAGCCATCCACATACTAAAAACCCCTCGCACTGTGAGTTGAGGTACCAGAACCACAATATCTCTAGTAATGTGCACTACCTCCTCCTATCAGAAGCTTAAAATACTATTGTCTAGCCTTTTGGAGAGGTTTCAGCAGATGATTGCTAACAAAACTGTGGTGGAGGAGGCCTATCGGCAATACTGGCAATTGGTAGGGAAGGAAAAGAAGGCAAAGACATCCGACCACCACAAGCTAACCTGAGCAACAGTAGTGACATCGGGAACAGTCATTCAATTGCAGGAGCTGTGGGAGATGGTTGATGCTGCGAAAGTAGCCTGAAAGGCGAACAAAGAATCATATCAGCCTTGTCTTCCTCAAACTGGTCAAAAGTGGACCAGGCCCCAAGCCATTCCTATCTATGACTCCCCCACAATGCCTTCTGCTTCACCAATATCACAACTATTTGATGATGCTGATGATCTATGGCAGGAGGTGGAACCATTGGAGGTTGGAGGAGATAGTATGGGTGGATCTAGTGGGGGGTCTGGGAGGTAATCTTGTTGAAGGGCAAACCCTAATTATGGGTTGGAGGATTGAATTCAATGAACTGGAGTTTACATATAGCTTTCTTTCATTTCTGGTAATTGCTTACAGTTCTTAGAAGGTATATAATGTTGAAATTTAATCACTGGTTGCTTGAGAGAGGTACTAGGACCCCCTCATGAAGTGAGACCGATTGCGCAATCAGGGCCCAGCCGGTTCTGGGTGAAGAGCCAGTTCCCCGTCAATGACGTTATTGTTGTTTCACCGAGAACCCTGACTTCGCTAATAGGAAACAATTTCTGGAGCATGCCGAGCAGTACCTAGTGAATTCCAACAGATATCGAACGTCCATCCTGTTGGAAATAATCTAGTTAGACTGCTCACCGTATACCATAAGTGATATTGACCCCCCAGAACGATTACCTTGAACCCCGCCGAACTACCGAGCAATCTTTCACCGACAACAATCGGCGACTACTTAGTCTTGTAATAGTTCACAGACTATCCAAGAGGAGGGGAAATATACTAAGGTAGTTGGAAAAGGTGTTGGATATAATGAGATGGAGAAAAGGCTGTGAGGTGAATGTTTAGCAGCTAAGTGAGAGAAACCCAGAGATATAAGGGTCATGTTTTCCGCAACTGCTTTTACACTCTTTATGTCGTCATCTTTGCTTTTTTTTTCTGTCCTTGTTCGGCGACTGTCGATCTCCGTCTATCATTGTTCGTCTGCCGTTATCTGCTTCCGCCCTTTTTTTTTTTTTTTTTGCTCTTTATTTGTCCGCTTTGTCAGTACTTGCCCTGTTTTATACATATCTTATTGCTTGACGTCTTTACCTCAGGACCAATTCCGTTGTACATAAACCTGGTTGCTTAAAACATCCAACAACCGTAGCAACAGCTTTTCCGTGTGAGTGACAGTGAGATCTGAATCGATAATGGTCCGTGGGAAATTAAGATCCTCATAGTAATCAATCTGAACCTCAAGGTAAGGGTGAAGTTTGGTCCAGAATTCTTTTTAGGATGTTTTGGTGATTGCTTTTTTAATTTTACTTTCTTGCTTCGCCGCGTTTCATATTTAAAAGTGTACTAAACAAACATTTCGACCTAAACTAGCAAACCTATCATCTATCTAACTAAGGGACTATCTGATAAACTGGAGGGAGTCTGCCTCTTGGCTTGCCCAGAGGTCCACCTTCTCGAGGGTAGCCGGGGAGACTTATTGGCGAGGAAGAGCAACTCAGCGAGTCCCGAGGAGTTGCTGGCGAACTTTTACCTCGCGATTGAATGTGGAGGTTCTCTTGTACAGGAACGCTGTTGGGTTGTGATAACCCAGGTTCGAAAAGGGGGGGCATGGATTCCGGCCCGAAAAGGGAGGCCCTTGAAAAGTAATCCTGAGTGAGACCTGCTAGAGTCGGCAGCCTCCGGAGGTGCGAGGGTGATAGCACGTTGAGGGAGAGTAGGGATAAGAGGATAAGAAATAGCACGAACTGTGGGACTGTGAGTCTGTCCTACTCTTCGTTTTACCTCGCCCGAGTCGATGGTGCAATTGGAGACGGTATGGTTGTTGTTCCCTGAGGAACTATATGCCATGTTGTTGATATTTTTGAGACCCGCACGGTCGCCCGTATTAAAGCCAACAGTTACCCGTGTGGAACCCTTTGGGGTGACCACCCCCCTAGAGCTTTGGGGGAGAGTTAAAACCCCGCCGCGGGGTTTCCCAGAGGTGGGTTCTGTCTGGCAGGTCTCAAAGAAAGCGAAGCAATGCTGGGTTCCCGTACATTCTCTTCGACCAAGCGGGCCCAGGCGCAATTTCCAACTTCAGAATGCTATGCTGTTCTAGCTGAAATGATAAGCCCGGGATTGACGAAAGTGTTTCTTTTCGCTCCGCTTTAGCTTCCCTGGGAGCTGAAATCAAAACCTCTAGCACAGTGCGCATATGCTCCACGTGCGTTTGAATAGTAGGATACTCATATGCTGTTCATAGTTGAGAGGGGATCGGGGTAGTTAAGGCACCTGATAGCTGAAATTGTGCCTTGGTGATCATTCTATGAGACACAGGAAAGAATGATTTGGACCTCTGCCACCGGGAGAACCCACGGCATCGATGTCCGAATAAATTAGTAACAGATCACGAGTAGGAGGGGCTGAGTTTAAGCTGTAGTAATAGTGGCAGGTTTTAAATCTGGTGAAACTGCAGGGCCCGCGTAGTCCAAATCGAGATGGAAAATTGAGATCCCAGCAGAACAGTGAGCTGGAAGCTGGTGGGCCAAGGTCAAAGGTACAACTCTTGGAGAGCTCCTGGCAACAACAAATTGGTAGTAGAAAGATCAATCAGATTGTCAGTCATCGGAGATGCCATAGTCTTGGTTTCCGACATATGATGTCTGGAGATAACGACAGCGTCCATCCAAGCAAAAAACACTGTTGTTATCTTCAACCCTCTCCACGTCTTCTCCACCATGAGAAACCGGAGGTTGCAGCACGAACAGAGATGCGTTGGGAGATGGGAATACCGAGGGCATCATTTTTTGTCCCACTCCATCCATCAACTGATCTTCGTCGACCATCCAAGAACTTATAAGAGTTGTTCGGTGACTGCTGTTTTTCAAGCTCTTGGAAGCATTTCGTTTTATAAAAGATCCTAGGGCTCCTGGCATAAGATAGCTCGATAGTGCATCCGGCCCACGGACAGCCACATCGCAAACCCTTTCCAGAGAGTCCAAATAGTCCTCAAATTCCAATTTGAGTGTTTGATCCACCATCTTTGAATCGTTCGTGGTGAACTCAGACACAGTCCTTGCGATCCCAGAGCCTCTTTTTGTGCTCTAGATCGCTCTCAATGCGTTGAATTTATATCTCATGCAATTGACTTCCTCTGGAGACATCAGATCAGTCGACTATAGTTCATTTCATGACAACCTACAGAAATGAATTAGCAACGGACCGATAGAAGTTGCGTAAATTCACACTGATTATCATACCATTTTGAGTTCCATTTTTACCACCCAAACTGGTTGAAAAATCTGGTAACAGGCATTTCCTCATCAATCACAGAGAAGGCAGAAGTTTTGATAAACTTTCTCTTCACCTCGACGAGAGGAACTGAGGCACTGGTTCGAGCGCCAGAAGCTGGCTGTTTGACTACTTCTACAGCAGCATCGAGCGACCACATCTTTCGGTTGAGACCAACCCAGAGCCTCCATCAATGCGCGCACTCGGAGTTGGAAGGGTAAGGTTGTGTGACAAACTCTCACACGGAGAAACTGTCCAAGAAGGTGTGTCCTAACCCTCCTGCAGAGCAAGCTCTTTGGCAATGGCATTAGGAGATTAGCATCTGGACATAAAAATAATTTTGTTGGAAACAAGAACATTCCTACCAGTGAAGTTGTCTGCTGAGAGACCAGAGTGATCTTCACCACCATAGTTTCTGTCGGGCATGGCTATTAATGGTTAACAAACAAGCAAATCTTGGAGTAATGAACGCGTGGGGCATTTAGCGGTAAATCATGTTCCTTGTTAAAAGTTTTGATAACAAGGTTGTTGCAGATGTTGTTCTGGTGGTGATTATGGGGGTAGAAGAGGCGAGAAGATGGCAACAAAAAAGATCGAGGCTCAGGGCCCAAACTTCATGGACTTCCAGTGCCGAGAAATCAGAGGGAAAATCTTTCCACGAAAAATAAACATTAACATTTTAGGAAGATGAAACATGTAGGAGTAGGCCTTGACAACCAGATGGTGAATTATCGATTTGGAAAAAGAGAAACAATTATAGTGACTGTGTAAGATGCAGGGAAGCTATTGGAAAGTGAAGTGTCCTGGTGAAGACCTCTTCACGAGCAGTGTAGTCAGAGCATGGAGGAAGGAACCATGGATGGAGGAGAAGAAATTTTTATAAAGAGATCCCGGGACTGTTCCTGGACACGGGAGGCAGTCTTATATGTAGTGTAAAATGACTCCTGATTCCCTGGTCTGAAGATACACCACATGTGCAACATACAAAGGTTTATTATCGATGCGCACATACTTTAATATGCCTTTTTGGGCTGACCTTAAGGCGATGGTGCACTGGTTGATACCGGCACTGACGTGGGAGGGGCTGAGTCGACGTTAAGCCGTTTGTCGTCAAGCAGGTGGGGAGAGAAGAGAAGAGAAAAGAAAAAGAGAAGAAGCCAAAGGAAGTGATACCCTTCGTAGAGATGCCATAGGCTTATATCCAATAGGACGAGGTATATAGTCACACAGCATCACTTGTGACAGCAGATACTAGAAGACTGGGAGTGGGCCGATACAAATTCCAACAGTTGGAGGAATAAGAGTGTGGAACTTGAGGGTGGAAGATTATCTCTAAGCATACACTTTGTTGATAGGTAAACTTGTTGAATCAGAAATTATCAACAATGCCACCATTTTTAGGGCGTTCAGGGAATAGTGAATAGACAGCTATTGGGGATGGTTCCTTGAAGGGATCGGGGTGATTCACAATTTACGAAGAAGAGGGTCATCAATGAAGCCGGCACTGCTGGTGCCAAGGAGTTCCAAGGAATGCAAAGAGGGTAGGGGGGCAAAAAAGGTGTGACTTTTTAGCAACCAAAGCTCTTTACTTTCTTTTTTTCTCTTCTTGCAACCGTCACCTGTCACCCTTTCAGAACAAATGCGAGTGATCTCGATATGCATAATGATTTTGAAAGGTTTTGTGAAGAGGTGGAAGAGGATTGTGAAGGCGATCCTGAAGGTAAAGATAAATAAATTCCTAAAGAATATCTACTAATATAATTGTTTTTCCTTAGGAGACTGGAGCAATGGACTAAAACATGTGCAAACTCACATCAACTTTCCTGCCTGGCTTGTGAGAGGAAGATTTTACATTTTTTCAAATGAACTTCGATGCTGTATGATAATAGACAAGGAACGCCTCAGAGAGGTGTCAAGTGGGCGAGGGAAATGCGCCGGAAAAATTAAGAGGTTTGATACTATCATACCTAACCTTTTGTTATGTAATCGTGTTATGTAATCATGTCACCTGGTGTGTGTTTTTGGTTTTTATCTTTTTTTTTTCGGCCATGTTATCATTATTTGTAACCCTAACCTAACATTCGTAACATGTGTGTGTGATTTTGAAGCAATAGCCATGATATGATTGGGCTTCGCCCAATAATAAAAAAAAAAAACTGGTGCAATCTGTTCCTGGGAAGGGAATAGGACAGTTATCCTCCGCACACACGTACCCATGTCTTCTCACAACATCTTCTAGAGGACTTAATCGACCGAAAACCCCACCTCCGCCACCTTATACTTGTCCATGGTTGCCATGGACAAGTTAATTCCCATCTCTTCACACGTGCAAGAAATATTTATTGTGCACGTACAAGAGGAAACCTTGACGTTGAGCAAGAAGCTGTAAGCACTTTACTTTTGTTTAATTTTTCATTTTTTATTTTTACTCTTTCAATTTTTCTTAATACATTTTCTATAATAATTCTATACTAACTTACACTGCACCAATTAGTTGAAAGAAAGAAAAAAGTAAGTCACTGAGAAACTGAACAAGACAAACCATGACAGTAACTCAGCAAGCAGAAGCAACAGAAATAACAAATGAAAGGACTTGCGATGAGGAAGAGGAGGAAGAAACAGAGGAGGATACTGAAGAGCCAGAAGACATTGCAGAAGGTGAAGAGGACATTGAGGATGAAGAGGGGGATGACAGAGGCATCCCTGTCAAGAATAGGGTCAGGGCAGCAGGGCGAGAACAATCTATCGAGCTTGGAACACTTAATATTAGAGCCCAGCCCTCTCCATCTACCCAGGCGAGAGGAAAGTATTCTCGGCCACACTGGCAGAAGCTAAAAAGAAGGAATACTATCTCTGAAGACAGAGTTATTCCAGATAGCGAGGAGGAAAGGGTGAATAAGGGGGAAGGATCAGGGCATCAGAGTATTTCCAACCAGCCCGACACCATGCCTGCAATTATTTCTTCCCCCCTCTCCTCCCCACCAACCACACCAACATCGTCGCCAGCATATCTTCCTATGTCAACCGAAGTCCTGCCACCTTTATCTCGACCTTCCCCCTGAATTTTGTTAGAAATATTCGTTGCTGCTCGGCATACGTTTGGTGTGGAGGAACATTCTGTTAGTGCGAAACACTCGCGACATTAGCTAAACACTAGTATGTTGCAAGGCTGCATAGTTAGTGAACCGGGCGAAACATCAAGAGAAACACAAGCGTGTTGTATGGGAAGATCGTGAGACGTTCTTTTGCTCCTGGCGAGAATAGAAATGAGGAAACTTAGGATTTAGTTTTTGCTTTTGTTGGTTCTTTGCGTATTGTTCCGTCTATTTAAGACCTCTGTATTTCCTACTTTTCTTTTGTTCTCTGTGCACGCTTATTATCCCCTCGTCAAGGTGTTAGCAGAGAAGTCATATCACATGTTCGAGTTGTTCATCTGTTTTTTTTCTTAATTTATCTTTACACTCTTTGATATCTTACTAGAAACAAATCTTCACTCCTTTTATTCTTTAATATTATTCCTTCACCAGGATATACTATCACCCACTGTCACTCGGTACCGCATTTGTTTAAAAAATCTCATCCCCTCCTTTATCAATAATACTGGAAGCTCCTGCTTCAAAAGGAAAAGAGCGTAAATAGGGTCATCCGGCAGCATCAAATAGCCCTGAACAATGACATCGCCGAAGTCAGGTAACCAAAAAAAAATAAAAACTGGATCATAGTTTTTCATACACTAGATTAATTTGACTTGATGGTTTCTTATGTTGTTTTTTTTCTTCACCTTATTTCGCTTTTACAGTAACTAGGCAAAGATCTTGGTGATTTCTAAGTAATGTGGGGATGGAAATATGGTCGGAGAGATCTAGTTAATTGTTGTAGTTTGTATGACTAACAGAGTTATCATGAGGTTTAGTTAGCTGAGACCGTTGTAGTTAGTGTGTGTTGCCATGTGGTGGATTTATTTATAAGGGGTAACTATACTTAGTTTTTACATAGCTTGCACATAAGGGAGCGGGAGCTAGAGACAACAAGCAGAAGAGATAGGATGTGAAAAGGGATGTAGTATTGACAACGAGAGCAAATATATTTTGTTTCCTAAAAAAAACATAATATGGTATTGTTGGATATCTCTCATGTAAGGTGTTGAGGGGCAGTCCTCCTTGATTATTGCTAAGGAATATAGATAGCTATAAATAGAGGACTGGGACCCACAGTCCACATCACAAATGAAGCCCACGCAGTTTGCCATAATGTAACTATACTTGTGCCAAGATTGTGGCTACCAGTTACAACCCACCATTGCTTGCAGGCTCGCAACCATGGGCACTCTCAAGAGAGTGCCCGACAGCCCAACATAACAATCTGGCTCAACATAACTTTGTGGCTCAATGTCACTTTGTGGCTCAACAAACATAAAATTGAGGCTCAACTAAACATCATGACTCAATATTGGCTTGTAGTTTAATGTAACTTTGTAGCTGAATAGAGCAAAAACTTCGTAACTTAACAGAAAACTGTAGTGTAATGGCATTTTGAAGTGTAATAAAACTATGTATCTCAAAGGAATTTTGTACAGAGAGAAACTTTGGATTCAATAGAACTAGGTTCCTTTTTCAGCACTTAGTATATAAAACTGTAAAAGTTATCCTGTGCTTGACATTTCCTCATTAAATACTTCCTCTATCATCCTTTATCATACCTGAGTTACAGGCACACACACCTATAAGCCAACTGGTTGAACCATATGCAGACATCGAAATAAGAATTCAGGCTACCCTCACTGTCCTCGAGAACTCCAATGAGGACTACCTAAACCTTGCTGCTATTGCCTGTACCTATGAAGTCCCAGTTTCGAGACTTCAGTTACGTTGGAAAGGCCATACATCAAAACAGGATCATCAAGGTTGCAATCAAAAACTGTCGGAAGATCAAGAGCAAGCTGTATGTCAGTACTTAGACTGACTTCACCATGTTGGTATCAGTGGCCACCTACAAATAGTTTCTGGCTGTGCAAACGCTATTCTCCAAAAGGCTCATATAGTGGCTACTCCTATCCCTGTAGTTAGTGAGAAGTGGATGCAACAGTTCCTCCATCATCATCCAGAATACTTTATTGGCAAGCAGCGCACACTTGATGTTGACCACAAAAATGCCTGCCAGCCTGACCATATATGAGCTTGGTTTGAGAAATATCAGACAATTTGCGAAAAATATAATATTCAGAAATGTGACATATATAATTTCAACAAAACAGGGTTTTGAATTGGTATTGGGAAGGATCAATGGATTATTACTTGTGATCCAAGTTGGCAATCCTACCTTGGCAGTACCTCAAATTGTGAGCACATAAGTATTTGCAAAACTATCAGTAGTGATGGGTATGTCCTCCCACCAATGATTATAATTTGTGGAATAATCCACCAGGAGCCTTGGTATAGTACAACATCAGTAACAGACAACTATCTGGTTGGTACATCTGAGTCTGGTTACAGCAATGATGAGTTGTTGATGAAGTGGCTTGCCCACTTTGAACTTCATTCTTCAGTGAGACAGGCTGGTACCCATCACCTCTTGCTGCTTGATAGGTTTGGCTCTCACTGTAAAAAACAGTTTATTGACTTCAGCGATGAACATCAGATTATCATTTTCTGCCTTTCTCCTCATACAAGTCACCTACTACAGCCCCTTGATGTGGTTGTCTTTCAACCATATAAGCATTACCATGCTGAAGCAGTGGAAGCTGCCACCCATACTGGATGTGGAGAGTTTGCCAAAGTGCAGTTTTTAAACAAAATTGATTCAATATGTCAGCAAACCTTCAAGCCATGAACAATACATTCTGCCTTTCAGGCTACTGGACTTATCCCTTACAATCCAGACACTGTAATTTCCAAGTTGCGAGAGGCACAGGTTATTCCATACCAGCCAGTCACCCTACTACAACAATTACCATCCTCTCCTAACACCATTTCCCTCACAATTTGAAGTCTAAAGTGACAAGGAGAGGAACTGCTGCATGATGCAGTTGACCTTTCACTAACTTCCCAGCACCAGCTGAGATTAGTACTCCAGGGTGAGTTGACACAAGCACAGTCTGGTACTTTGGCTATTGATCATATGGAGTATACAAAGGCTACAGAGGAGGCAAGGAGTGCTAGGTGTAGAGCACAAAACCGAAGGCAGGTACAGAGGGGAGGTATTATTTGTGCCCCTGAAGCCTGTCAGATGGTAATGAGAAGGGAAGAGGTTGAGGTAGAAAAGGCGGAAAGGAAGCTAAGATAAGCTCAGAATACAAAGAAAAGAGCAGATCAAGCTGTATGCAGACCTTTCCTAGATGGGATCAAAGCATGTACAAAAGAAAGGTGTACTATTCAGATGTATAAAAAGAAAACATCTAAATTAATAATTGCTGGTATTAAGTGACATGTAAGGTCTGGAAAATTGAAACCTCTACAAGGTAGAATATAATGTATCATAGTCATTTAAAGTTTTATTAATCCACAAAGTTACATTAAACTACAAGTCAATATTGAGCTGCAATGTTTAGTTGAGCCTCAATTTTATGTTTGTTGAGCCACAAAGTGACATTGAGCCACAAAGTGATGTTCAGCCAGGTTGTTATGTTGGGCTATTGGGCACTCTCTTGAGAGTGCACACGGTTGCGAGCCTGCAAGTAATGGTGGGTTGTGGCTGGCAGCCACGACCTTGGCATGAGTAGGCCATCCATGAGTCTAACAGTATCTGGTAAGTCTTCAAATGAGTTAAGAATTTGGATAACAACTAGTTTACATACTATTTAGGCAAATAAATTACTCCACATGTACGTTCTATAGTTATAGCATATAGATACTGCCCAAAACCTGTTAGTTATAGGAAGATACATAAGTTAGCTGGTATTCCTGTGTCAACTGCAAAGGATATTTGATATCGTAGGCATTGCTTCCCTTCTGTTCATTTTGTTGCCTTTTTGTCTTCCCTGCTTTTTTGTATCTGCTGGGTGATAAACAGCTAAACCTCAACAACTGAATATCTCCCATGTCAGCAATTGTGCATTGATGCGTCACCTCCCATGATTAGGTCGATTGATGTGGAATGGTGTTGCGATGAGGATTTCTTCCTTTGTTGAATTCTCTATTTGGGCTTTGTTCCTGATTTAATGCTACGACCTGGTGGTTTTGGTTCTACTTCTTCCACCTTTGGTAATTCACTACAGTGCACTTTGTTCAGCGTTTCGACGTTGTGTGTACTTGGGATGCCGTGGTGTGTGGCAGGATGAAGTATCTAGATAAAGGGCGGAGCTATTACTGAATCGATGGCTATTGGGGATAGTTGCTTGATGGGATAGTGATGATTCACAATTTGCGAATGAACCATCACCTTAAGGGCAGACCGAAAATGCATATTGAAGAAGGTGCGTGTCGATAACGAACCTTTATTTATTGAACATGTTGACTATCTTCAAACCCTGGACCCGAGAGTCACCCCACCCCCCATACGAGACTGCCTCCCGTTTCCAGAAACAGTCCCGGCATCTCCTTATAAATGTTTCTTTTTCCCGGCCATCCAAGGTTCCTTCCTCCATCCTCCAACCACACCGCTCGCGAAGAGGTCTTCACCAGGTCACTTCACTTTCCAATAACCTTCCTGCATTTTACACACTCACAAAAATTGTTTCTCTTTTTTCAACTCGATAATTCTCAATTTGGGCTTCAAGGCCCACTCCTACCTATTTAATCATTTTAAAAGGCTAATGTTTCTTTTCCATAGAAAGATTTTTCCCTCTGAGTGCTCGACACCGGAAGTCCTTCAAGTTCGGGTCTTGAGCCACGATCTTTATTCTTGCTTTCTTGTCGCCTCTTCTCCCATCACAATCACCACCGCAACAACCCCCGCAACATCCATGGTATCAAAACCGGTAACAGAAGAACTGGTTTACCACTAAATACTACAAGTGTTCCCCACCCCCAGATAGGCTTGTTTGTTAACCATTGATAGCCATGCCTAACAGACACCATGATGGTAAAGATCACCCTGGTCCCTTAGGAGACACCTTACCTGGTAAGGTATTTCTTGTTTCAAGCAAAACTATTTTTGTCCGCATGCTAATTTTCTGATGTTATTGCTAAAGATCTTTCCCTGTAGGAGGGTGGGGATACACCTTCTTGGACACCATCTCTATGTGATAGTTTGTCCAACAATCTTACATTTCACCCTCGTGCCGTGCATATTGATGGAGGCGCTGGGTTGGTCTCAACAGAAAGATGTGGTCGTCCAGATGCTACTCGAGAAGCAGTCAAACAGTCAGCTTCTGGCACTGAAACCAGTGCCAGAGCTCAGCTGGTCGAGGTAAAGGGAGAGTTTGTCAAAGCATCTGCGTCCTCTGTGGTTGATGAGGATGTGCTTGTTACTATATTTTTCAACTGGTTTGGGAGGTAAAAATGGAACTCAAAATGGTATCACGATCAGTTTGAAATTACACAATTTCTATCGGTCTCTTACTAATTTATTTCTGCATGTTTTAGTGAACTGGCCTTGATTAATTTTATGTCCCCAGAGGTAGTTGTATGGTTGGGGTATATGTTCAACGCATGATACCAATCTAGAGCCCAAAGAGAGATTCTGGGATAACAAACACTGTGTATGAGTTGATGTTGAAGGATTCTAATGCGGCGGATCGAGCACCAAATCCGAATTTGAGGACAGCCTTGACTGTCTGAATGATCTTTACGACGTGGCCGCCCTCGAGCAGGAATTGTTTTCAAGCTAACTTATACCAGCAATCCTAGGATCTTGTGTAAAAGAAAATACTTCTGAGAGCTCGAACAATAGCTGTTACCAAACATCTCTCATGGATTCTCGCATTGTCGAAGAAGATTAGTTGATGGAGGTAGTGGAGCAAAAAATGATGCCCTTGACATGCATATCTCACAATGCTCCTGGTATTATGCTATACCATCTAACCCCCCACGCTCGAGAAGCGGCAGTGACGATTCAAAAGAACAAAGTGTTTTTGCTTGGATAGACACTGTCATTATCTCAGCAGGTCAAATGTTGGAAACTATGATGACCAAAAAATATAGATAACCTATCCCAATAGTGCACACAGTGTCACTTCAACAAGTTTCTTGCCGAATATGATAGAAATAACAATGGTGTCCTCAAGAGGAGTTGCCAAACCTGCTTGGTATGATTTGTCCATTCCCTAAATTGACTGGCAGATATTCTTCCTATTATATCAGTAGTTGTGGGAGTTTGTATATGATATACTAATGAGTAAAAAAAGGGAACAAGGAGAGAGAGACTAGCAGTTCTTAGGCAAAATAATACACTACAGTGTACTCCATTCATGCTAGACATCATCCAGATGAGCTTGCACCTTGCACAAATCACCAACTGTGGAAGATAGGTACAATACAAGTTGAGAGAGATGAATTCAATTTGCAAGCATTGTCAAGCAAAGGATTGGCCCATTGAGCAGTCATCAGAAAATCTACAAGATGGACAAAGTTTTGAGGCATGATGTAAATATATTGATGTTGTTATAGACAACCTCAGTCCTGTGCCAGAGCCATTGAATTCACTGATGAGTGGAGCCTCTGTTATCTCATGAGAGTTCTTGAAATGCTCACATAAATAGAATAGTCTTTTTGCATTCACCTCATTGTGATATAATAAAGATAATCAAGCAACAACCAATACTGGTAGCCTCCAACTCTTCCAAGTACATGTCAATCTCTACAACCTTCAAGGCTCTCTGATTTATTCATCTGATGGAGATGTAGGTTTTGCACATATTTACCTTCATGACTTTCAGTTTATGGCACAATCGCAAGCTATATGAGTACCTGAAATGGATGCAGAAACTATTCCAGCAATCACAACAATGCCTCAAGATTGCTGTCCCCTTATAGCTCTTTATAAAACAGTACAGGAAGGGATCTCCAGTATTCTGCAAAATGGAGAGAAAGGATGTCTTCTTATGAATCCAAGAGTTGAGTTAATTCTTGAAATAGGAGCAGAAAGGAGAAGAGAAATTCTGCCTACCAGTAATGAGGTGGTATTAATACTACCTGAAGAGTATGGTGAGTGTGGTTGCAGGGATATTATTATTGCAAAACAATCAGTTCCTAATCCAGAACAACCAAGTTCTGATTTTTCAATCATCAATCAAAATCATCCATTATATCTACCACCCCATTATGTTTTGTTCTTTCCATGTGGAGAACCCAGATGGTACTGGGGAACAAGGTTTGTCAAATGACCAGGGTAATTGACAAATTGAGAGAATGCACCAAAGAGTTTTTTATCATTTCTGGATGCATCCATCAGAGGTTGAACCCCCAATAATCCTTCAAGGTAGAAGATTTGTCCAGTAATTCTTAGTAGATAGCTGGTCAGTCTGTGATCAAGATAAATTTGACTGGTTATGAGGCCATCAAGTGAACATATGAGTGGATCTCTACAATGAATTAATAGATATTATGTGTCTGGGGGATATTAACCTCCAGCAGATTGGAAGAAGAAAAATCATATTACCATCAAGCTTTATTGGAGGTAACCATTTTATGTAACAACTCTACATCAGCAAACATATTATCTTGCACCCAGTGTGTCCTGTACATCTGATGCACAGGGTACCTGTAATGATAACCATTAACTAGGACATGCTGTCAAACTAACATCAGGTCCTGATGTCAAGTCATGTGCCAGGTGCCTTTTGACATTATGCAGACATGGACCCCCATACAAGATACACTCTGACAATATCTGATTCTGCACTCTTGCATCCTAACAATATCTGATCGTTCAGTGTTGCATCCTAACAATGTCTGATTCTTGGGTGTTGCATCCTAACACCATCTGATGCTAGCCTGTTACATTTGGATACTACCTAATCCTAGGCTCTTATATTATAGCAATGCCTAATTCGGATGTCTTCTACCCTAACATGATATTCTCGCTTTTGTTCATTGGGATTCCATGATTCTCATGATGCGCACCCTTGTACTGTCTATCATCAGACTTTTCAATCCAGATTCTTTCTACATGATGCTCCTCTCATCAGGATCCCTCCCTGTATATACAATGCATCTAAATTTCACCTCAACTGCAACATCTGATCTTGATACTACTACTTCATCTCTCGACCTCCTCAGAATACCTTCTGAATTGTAGTGAATTGCCATGGGTACTATCTGCAGATTGTACCGAGTATTGTCCAATCTTCCCAACTTCCTCCTGATATCCAATATGCTAAATAGTGATTGTCCTGACACCCTCTGGATGGCTACCTTTTATAGATTCTACAGTGAATATCTCTGTGATTATTCCTTTGCACTACATTCTTTAGTTTCTATTGTAGTGTTATCATAGTAAGTTAAATTAAATCTATCACTCATAATCTTTACATGTTATTAATTCCCCTTAATCATCCTTGGTGATGGTCACACCCCTCCTGCTCATCATCATCTGGCTTATGATGACATCCCCAATGGTGCTACTTACCCATACTGAGAGTCCTCAAGGCTCAACAAGACCCCACAAGATAGAGAAATGATCATCACTCTGTCAGACATTGGTGCTACAGTCAGATCATGTGAATCATCTGGACTCAGAGAATCTGAATCTTGTAAATAAAGCTCTTGGGCTACCAATATCTTTCTCAAGTCAAACCATTTGTCAGTTTCCAGTGATAGATTCTGACATTCCTGATATCCTACTAGGTGCAAGTTGCAGTGATTAGTGTATCATAGTATAGGCTGTGTAGAAGTCTGGTTAGATCTCTGACTCTCAAGTTCGGTACTTACAGCTTCTCAATCATCATCATATACTTCATACTAGTCCTACTACAGTCTGTGAACTTGCCCAACCATCTTATCACTACACTCTGTAAACTTGTCCAGCCTGCTTGTCTATTGTTTCTTGAATATTTTGCACAATCATATCCTGGATCCTCTGTGGGTACTTACTCTAAGTTGCCTTTTACTAGTCAAGTAGGTTTTGTGTGTTTGGTAATAGGTTAGCCACCTTCATTACAAATAAACAGTTCGATGATTTGCAGAATCACCCATGACCACCTCAGGCTTGCAGTCCCTGGGCTCCTGATATATCCCCATTTGCCTTGAATGCAGTGCAATGCAAATTATGGTTCACATCAAGTAGATCATAGTGCCATTGATGCATACCAGAAACTCAGAATCTACAATACTATGTATCCTCTTCCCTGCAAAGTACTTATGGAAAATCAACTCAGGAATCTGGAGTGCAAGGAATTGTAATGTCAGGCCATAGGTTACATCTAATTATGGTCAGTAGTAGCCACTATATGGTAGGTGTGTGGTGGAGACAAACATTGTATGCTCTCAGGTCATACATAAACCTATCCCATTCCAGCAGATAATCAAATCTGCATGCCATAGCTGTGAGATCATCTGGCTGATTGTACAACTCCACAATCTCTTTCTTCATCTTATGTACAAACTCGGATCATTCCTTAGAGTATTTTTGGTGTATCTTTCAAGGTTATTATTGCATTCTACATTGTGTCATATATACCTGAGTCCACTTACCAAACTTAGACACTGCTATGAAGTTTCAATATTTTTGGCATCTGCAATATTAATAAGCATGGCATCCTAAGCTTTGTGCACCTGTGACATCAGAGCAAAAACATTTAGGAGTGGCTGCTCAAATAGGTTGCACTATAGAATCAGAGCCTTCATATCATCTAATATGACCTTTGCCATACCTGTCACTATATTTTGCCAAGAGTGAGAAGCTGGACTAGAGATCAGGGTACCACATGCAGGTCCATGCAGGCTACCCAGTGGGGACAATAACCATGTATCACTCAATGCTGGGAACATTGGAGTACAGTAGACTCTCAGCCGAATCATGCATCCAAGATCCATAGTTGTATGCAGAGCAGGACCTATCTCCTGAGACTCCAATATGGTCGAAATGAATATAGTTCTCATGTGAATATCTCCCTTCCTGTTAGCTATAGGTGAGCTATAATAATGTCTTGATCCGGGGCCATCTGCAATATCGATACCTTTTTGTAAGGTTCAGTGTCTGATTCTGTTTCATTTGGTCTATGTGACATTTGGTTTTCATCACTACTATTGTCTGATAAATGCACTCCTTAAGCATTTAGTTGATTATTGGGTTCAGTTTTATGTTCTGCATATACTGTAGTCAACATTGTGTCTTTCTGTAACTGCTTCAGTGCTCTTCCTAGTAGGCTTACAATTGGGGTTTGAGAAGAATCCTGAGTTGAGGATGTATTTTGAGATTTATTTTGATGTGTTCTGGATCTTCCTTTTCATGATCCCATGGTACTGGGATGCACATCACATCTACCTCTGTATAGATTACTGACTTAGGGTACTAGCTTACTGTATGTATTGCTCTGTTTGTTATTCATGGTGTAATAGTTTAGTTAGAGTAAGGTAAGTTAGGATTCAGGCTAGAGTAAAATTGTAGGTATCTTAAACACAGTTTGGTGAAGATGAGAAGTTTGTACATTTTTCTTGAGTTGTATATGATACATCAGATCTTATACACAAGGCTCCAAGGGAGGTGGGTGTGCACAATCACTTACTATCACTTATTATTGAAGTAAAAGATTTGCCTGCAAAATGGTCTTTTCAGAGTATTGAATATTATGTTCATAATAATCTAAGAATTCTCAACTAAGATTAGACTCAAGACTCTGGTATGAAACAATTAGACACAATGAGGATATTGCTAGGGTGGGTAGCTCAATAAAATCTAGCCACTAATGGTATATTTTACTGATACTATTGGCACTAAAGTATTCTTGTATTGCCTAACTAGTACTAGAAGTGTCTGAAATCATTTCTTGCTGTTAAGTCAATAGAGCTGAACACTCTAGAGGTTAAATTCAAGCAATCCAACCTACTCGAACATGGATGTTAGTTGTAAGATGGACAGGGGTTATATAGTTCAGCCATTCCTGACCAACTTCAAACCCTGGTCCATCTCATCACTAATGTCCATACCCTAGTAAACATTCTATTCAGATGGTCAGCCAATACTAGGTGACACATGGGATGCCAAAGCAAGGGGGCTGAATCCTATTACTATTATTACATAGTGTAGTCTAATGTACTGTACTAGGCACTCAAGATCGAAATGGCAATCAATGAGAGACACCAAAGCATGGTCATCAAATGGTATCATTAGTATCACACAACAGGTACTTGAGATTGAAACATCTAACAATAGGATATGTTGGGGTATCAATTATTATCATTAGTACCTAACAGCTACAGGCTAAGAACTACTAGCTAAACATATTAAATAAATCCTAAAATTGGAAACAGAAATAAAACCAAGCTTCTGAAATAAAATAGGAAAAAAAAAAAAAGGACTAAGAAAATTCTACCTAAGAAAAAATATAATCTACAGTGGGGAACATTATTTTGCATATATAAAATAGTGTTGTGATAGGTAGAGACATTGTATAGTGACATATATCTACAACTATCATGATTGATCAGTGTAGAAATAGGTCACTATATGACATCACTACATATGATAATACTATTTTATATACACAAATAAAATAGCATTACAACAACAGTATTACCAAAAGACAATTTTATTTCTATAGTAAAAAGATATTTGTATACCTATCATGGTATAGAAATATCTTTTCAATAAACAACTAAAATCAACTTTTTGCTATACTCTTGTGGCTCTACCAGGGACATCATGCTGCTCTACTGCCAAGGGGTATCCACAATACAGAAATATATGTTATCAACACCTCTTGGTATCACAACAAGAGCACAGCCAAAAGCCAATTTTGTTTCTATATCTTTTCAATATACAAATAAAATGAGTTTTTGACTGTATTGTTGTCACAATACTGGGAACATTGTGTAGCTGTACTGCTAAGAGATGTTGATAAGATAGAAATATATGTTATCGATGTCTCTTGGTATCATGACAACAGTATAGTCAAAAGCTGATTTTATTTCTATATTCAAAAGATATTTGTATAACATGATAGGTATACAAATATCATATGAATATACAACTGCAATAACCTTTTCACCATACTGTTATGGTGATGCTGTGGCTGTCATGCAGTGAAGTTGCTAAGAGGCATCAGTAACACAAAAATATATGTTACCGACACCTCTTGGTATTGCGACGGAAGTACTGCCAAATGATGATTTTATTTGTATGTTGAAAAGATATTGCTATACCATAATAGGTATAGAAATATCTTTTCAATATACAAATAAAGTATACTTTTTGCCATACCAGTCTCGCAACACTCAAGACTGCATGACACTCAGGATATCACATGGCTCTGTTGCCAAGAGGTTTCGATAACACAAAAATATACATTATAAATGCCTCTTGGTATCATGACAACAGTATGGTAAAAAGCTGATTATATTTCTATATTCAAAAGTTATTTCTATACCACAATAAGGTTATCAATATCTTTTGAATATACAACTAAAATCAGCTTTTCACTCTACTATTGTGGTGAAACTGGGGATATCATACTGCTCTGCTGCCAAGAGCCATCAGTAACACAGAAATATATATTATCAACGCCTCTTGGTATCCTGACAACAGTATAGCAGAAAGCTGATTTTATTTATATATTGAAAAGATATTGCTATACCATAATAGGTATAGAAATATCTTTTGTATATACAAATAAATTCAACATTTCACCGTACCAGTGTCACAATGCTTGTGATGTCATGTTACTCTGCTACCAAGAGGTGTCAATAAGACAGAAATATATGTTATCCATGCCTCTTGGTATCATGACAACAGTATGGCCAAAAGCCAAATTTATTTCTATATTGAAAACATATTTGTATACATATCATCATATAGAAATAGGTTTTCAATATAAAAATGGAATGTACTTCTTGCAGTACTATTGTGGTAATGCTGCCAAGAGGTATTGATAATACAGAAATATATTATTGATGCCTCTTAGTATCATGATAATAGTCCAGCCAAAAGACTATTTTATTTGTATATTGGAAAGACATTTGTATACATATTATCATGCAGAAATATGTTTTCAATATACAAATAAAATCGGCTTTCACCATACTGTTATGGTGATCCCAGGGCCATCATGTTGCAATGCTGCCAAGAGGTGTCGATAATAAAGAAATATATGTTATTGAAACTGCTTGGTATCACAACAACAGTATAGTGAAAAGCCTATTTTATTTCAATATTCATAAGATATTTCTACAATGATGGGATAGAAATATCTTTTGGATATACAAATAAATTCAACATTTTACCATACCAGTATTGCCATACTTGGGATGTCATGTCACTCTGCTACCAAGGGGGTCGATAATACAGAAATATATGGTATTGATGCCTCTTAGTATCATGACAACAGTATGGCCAAAATCCAATTTCATTTGTGTCTTTTGAATATACAACTAAAATCAGCTTTTCACCATACTGTTATCATGATGCCTGGGACATTGTACTGCTTATATAGTTTCATAAAATAAGCTTTTAAGCTGCACTAGTGACCCCTTGGGGTCACATCACTAGTGTAGCTTCAAAGCTTATTTTATGAATGTTAGTGACTAGTTAGACTTTGTAGATATTACAATTTATTTTTAAATATATTATGTATACAAAAGAATACATACTTATACCATATGTATGCATTTCCTGGTTTGTTTGTACACCCTATTGTCCACTGAAACAATGCTCAGATATTGTCAGATCTACAAGCACTGTTTGGGGGTACTATAGTATGTACAAACAGTGCTTGTACATCTGACAATATCTGAGCATTGCCTTGGTGGACAATGGGGTGTACAAACAAACCAGGAAATGCATATGCATCATTTCTTATATACCCTACACACATGAGGTGCACACATGAGGTGTGTACCTCATATATATAGGGTATATAACCCCAGCCCTTCTTCCCTCATTTCCTCCTTCACTCCTTTCCTCCTTCCCTTGTCTTTTCTCCACCAAAGAGGAAGATAAGAAGAAGACCTCTTCTGTACTTCCCTCCTTCTCTCCTTCCCTTCTTCTTTCTGTCTCTTAAGCAGAGACTCTTCCCCTCCCTGCCTGCAATTCTCTCTTTGTTTTTTTTCTTCCCTATTCCTCTAACTCCAATGGCACCTTAGACATTGATCAAATAACAGGCAAATAAAAGAAAGTAAGTACACCCCACTACACCATTGACTGTCTAGAGTGAGCAATATTAATATTCCTTCTCCTCTTCGACATCCAACTATCTTGGTCCTTCCTGCTGCCCCCATTCTTCCTGTGATTCAACATTGGGAAAGGGAAGTGCAGATGGGGAAGTCAGTACAGTCCATCCAAGTTTTAATATGTGATAATTACTAACCTTTCCTTGTTTTTCTTGGGCATCCCTCTGCCAAGCCTAGTGAACTGCATAGGCTAAGTGGGAAATGGAGAGTGCTGGCATGCACTGCTACAAGCAGTCCAAGCCAGTCAACTTCACCAGAGAGGTTACCTTTTGAGCTGGCAGTTGAGAGTTCCTTGTAAGTAAAACCCAACCTACACTCATCTGTTGGAAACATTTAAACTAACACTCTTAAGTGACATTATGGTGAGATAGCATATGCCAAAGGCTGGTGTGGATTCACATACCGATGTCAGTTCACTGTTGTGTACAGTGCCTGGCATGACCAGGTCAAGGTGCATTTGACTGGACACTTGCTGGACCTCGGCTACCTAACCAAATATGAATTGGATTTTGTCATTGGCTATACTCACTCTCTTACCCTGATCACAGCGCTGCTGATGCATGTTAAAGACAAGCAATGGGCCGATGACATTTGGGAAGTAGAGCACTACCTCAGCCTCTTTATCTGTGACATTGCCAAGTACTTGAGGATGTCGAATGGGCCTTGTCTGGTAGAGGGGAAGAAGGTTAGTAGTGAGGTCCAGGGACCTCTGAGTAGGTATCGTCCCCTCCTATCTATTATATACTATCCTTTTACTAACACATATTGTCAGTTGTTCAATCAGATTGGGCCTCCCCTGATTGCTGACAGGCAATAAGGATCTATATCGTTCATCAGTCCCATGCCCAAGAAGCTGGATACCTATTCCTTGGCTACCCCTGGTGTACCGATAACTCTGACCAGGGAATTGCCTGGGGAGTCATGGCATTACTGAGTATCAACAGTATGCTTGTGGTAATCAAGTGACAGCCTGCAGAGGTGGCAATCTGGTGCCCCTGATATCTCCTCAGTGTGACTGGTGAGCGTACTTGGTTACTTAGTTGTGTGCCCTCCAATCCTCTCCTACTCTGGGAACTCATCTTTGTATGTGAAGATGAGGATATCCTGGCATGTCTCCATACCAATGCTGGAATGCAGTACCTGGACCTGATGGTCCTAGAGCTATGCCTCAGTGAGGGAGAGGATCATGACCAGAGCCATGTCACTGCCTATGGCTCATATCCCTTCTTCAACCATAAGGTCTAGGATCATTGGATGTGGGCCAGAGATATCACGGAGGCCATGCAACAGGAGGAGGAGGAGGAAGAGGAGGAGGAGAACTAAGAGGAGGACAAAGAGGAGCAAGACCCTGGCAAATATGCCATTGTCATCAAAGATGTAAGTTTCTAACCCTAACCATATTTTAGTTACTATCTTAGCTAATCACAAACAAATATGAAAAAAATGAAGAAATATATGAGGAACTGGGTCCCTCAAGCCCTCCTCCCACTACGAGGCCAGACTCACCCCCCATTACTACCAGTGAGCCTGCCAGGCTATCAGAGTAAGACAAGCACAGAAGGTTGCTTGATCTTGTTTGACAGCCATCCTGGCTAGCTGCATTCCTTATTACTCCTAGTACTGTCTGCAGCTCTCCTCCCACTGTGTCTAGGTAAGGTGGCAATGATCTAGCTGCCTCCTCCCTAGCTCCACCAGTTCTCCAGATTCTAATGCCCCCTCATTTATGCTGAGCCCTCTCTTTATGCTGATCACCCTGATAGTGCTGAGTCCCCCTGTAGACTGCCCCTCTACCCTCCAACTCTGACCCAATTCCTTCCGTCCTGGAGACCTGCCCTGCACCTGAGTGAGGAACAAGATGTTGGGGTCCCCAGAAATGATCCCTTTGTAGCTTTCTTTTTTGTGTAGGTTTTTTTTTTTTTTGCTAAGTATCTCATTGTTGGGTAGTTTTTACATTGGGAGCTTTTGGTTTTGAAGTATTTTGTTACTTAGCTTTTTGTCTTGGTCTAAAAAAATAAAAGTAAAAATTTGCTAACTAATAGAAGATCTTTTGTAATGTTGAGTGCCATGATATGATAGTAAAGATATGGTCAGATGGCCTTGCTTTGGCATCTCATGTTGCTAGCCATTTTGATCTCAAGTGCCTTTATGTGATAATAATGATAGCATTAAGCCCCCTTACTTTGGCATCCTGTATTTTCTGGATTCGGCATATCTCACATGGTCTATCATTAACTGGCCTAGAGTTAGCTCATCATATGTCAATTATCTACTACAGTATTGATATTAGTGATGAGACAGACTGTGTTTTGAAGTTGGTCAGTAACAGCTAGGCTACAACCCCTGACTGTCTCATCACTAAGATCCATGCGCAAGTAGGTTAGATTGCTTGAATTCAGCCTCTCAGGTATTCAGCTGTGCTGATTCAATACCAGGAGATGATTTCAGACACTTCTAGTACTAGTTAGGCAATGTGAGAATACTGTAATGCCAATAGTATCAGTAAACAATAACATTCGTGGCTAGATTTTATTAAGCCACTCACTCTAACAATAACTTTATTGCATCTAACTTTTGCATGCCAAGGTCTTGAGTCCAATCATATTGGTGCATGCTTAGATTATAACAAACATAATATTGAACACACTGAAAATGACATTTGGCAGGAAAATCTTTTGCTTCAATAATAAGTGATAGTCAGTGATCCTACAGCCCCCTAGAAGCCCTGTGTATTAGACTTGATGTGTTGATTATACAATGGGAGAGAACTATACAAACTTCTCATCTTCACTGAACTGTTGTCATGATACCAAAAGGCATCTGTAACATATTTCTACATTACTGACACCTCATGGCATCATGACTGCATGACGTCCTATAGCATTACAGTTACAATAGCATGACATCCTATTGTATTACAGTCATGACAGCATGACTTCCTATGGTATCACATTTCTGACACCTGTACTTGTACCTCGAACCTCACACCTTCTTCTGTGTACCTCTATATTCTCTTCATGAGTCTCCACTCCTGCTACATCCTCCCACCACTAAACCATTCCATCAGGTCAATCCAATTTCTATATCCATTAGCTTCTTGGGATAACCTCAGTGAAACTCATTTCTAACCAACTACTCAGGGGAGGCAGAGGGAGAAAGTTACAAACCAGTGTACATCTCTCTATGTAGGGCTTCATGGGTGGTATGCCTTTGAGACCGTACTGTGGGATTTTGCAGGTTGCAAGAATTGGCATTCTGATTGGTTTAGATCTGTTTGTGGAGTGTCTCCTCTATGCAGATACTCATGATACTAGAACTGACCTTATTCTCAACAGATTACCCTGTGCTCCACAATTCTAATGTACCATATCATGCTGCATCTTTCTCAACTCCCTTGGCATGGTACTGATAATGGTACATCGGGAAACCTTATGCATCCTACCTACCATCAAATACCTACTGGTATAAGGTAAAGGCCTGTGAGCAAGAAATCAGTAACAATTAATACCACACTTTATCTTATGGTAAAGTCCTGTGTCAATGGTGGGTCAGCCTTGATGAAGCTCTCTCACCCAAAGGGCAAGCAACCAAGGCTCAGGCCAAGGACCAAGAGCAAGATGGAAGGTTGGTTTAATAAGGAAATATCCCTGACCCAGGAGGACAGGGCAGCCAGTGAGGAGGCAAAGGAGAGGTGTGACAAGGTGTTCTGTTTTTTTCAGTGGAAGTTAGGTATGTAATAGCAGTCATGTAGTACATGTCATAGAAAACTCAAATAACATATTCTTAGGAAACATTATTGAAGTCTTCCTCAATATAGATATCAAGATACACAATTCCTGTCCTCATCTGGCCAGCCTGCAAGTGCTATCCCTGGACCAATATGATGTACTCAGAACCTTATATCAGCGAGTCAACATTGGTGCAGGTGAGATGTATGTTACTCTTGATTGCAACTATCACTACACTGTTATTGTATTTGGCAATCTAGCCTCTACCATCTATGGTGAGGAGGTTAGGGTAAGGACCATGAAGCAGGCTACAGACAACATTACTAACTACTGTGAGATTCAGCCTCCAAGGCTTCCTAGTAGCATAAGGCATAATCATACTGAGGATTAGCTCCTGCAAAATTGATGACACTATGCCTATCTGAACTCACAGTATGGGGTGTTCAATTGCAGTATTTGGGTACAGCAGGGATGGGCTTAGGACCCATTTTGACTAACGATACAAACAACATTTGTTCAAATACATGCAGAGACCTCCAAGTACTCATTAACTCATTCCTGAATGTCAAACAGATTAAGCGATTACTTCTGGGAGCTATTGACAGGTCATAACATAACACAATATAGTCTGCTATTGAGTTATTACCCCATCACTTCCAGAATCTCTACACTAATTATGACAATGAGTGCTTTGGCCTACATGCATACCTCATCAATGTTGTAATGTAGCTACACCTAGACCAGCATGACCTTGACTGGATGACAAGTACACCATTGGGACAATTTGAAGAGGCTAGGTTTTGTGTATTTGATTTGGAACAGTGCTTTCACTTTCCCATGAGTTCAATTGCAGGTATCTGTGGTCACAAGCTAATCCAGTTTATAAGGCTCTAGACTGCTTCCCGACTCTGCTTGGTTTCAACTATGCATGGGTCCCTGCTGTGGTATGTTTTCAGGAGTCAGACAGAGTCAGGTGATAGTAGAGGCCAGATATGCAAGTGGAAGTATGATTGTATGAATGGTTCTGATCACGTAGATCTTCAGAATGAGGGTGCTGATTCTGAATCCTTGCTGAGAAATTAACTTAGTTTATTTGTATGATAGTATATATCCACCCTCTGTTGTATTATATTACCCTGGACAGTATGTAGCTATATAGATATATTGATATGTAGATTTGTGGGGGATCAGAATAAAAAAGATAATATGAGAACAATTGATAATGTTGCTACCAACATGTGTAACTAATATTTGTGAAATAAGCTTCTAATTTGTACAAGTGTCATGATATGAAGTGATATTGATTGATGGCCCATGGAGGTTAAATAGCTTGTATTACAATAGAGAGGATAAGGTGATCTGATAAGATGGGTTGATACAAAGCATCAAGCTATAAGTGCTAAGCCTGTTTGGATACTAGTTGCAGTTCACTGTTTGCAAACCCCTGACCAAGTATTCTACTGACATGCATCAAGATCAACAATATAGAGTACTCCTATACCTTATAATATATAGAAGACCACCAAGATCAACTAGGTTAACTTCCACCATGGCTGTCAAATGTCTATTTTGTTGCCAAAGATATGTGCAGGTAGGCAGATTCGAGAAACACCTATGAAGTGTACATGCAAATCCAGACATCATACTTGCCTCTACCATATGATATGTACCTTCTGTGGGTCCTATTAATACCATGGAAACAGATCTATTCCTGGACCCAGAGATAAATTAAGAGAACAAAACAAGTAGGTTCAGACTATGAATCTAATCTGAACCCTGCAGGATGTGATTCTGATGCATTTAATGATGAATTACACATAAGTCTGATGCTGAAGTACTCAACCACAATACCTCAGAAATGACCAGCAGATAAGTACAATACCCAGGCACTGCAGAGGCAATTGGAGACATGATTACATTTGAGGATGAACACCATATTCTGTGCCAGGTTCTATGGACTCCATTTGCCAATCCTCACGATTTCAAACTTGCATCTTGGTTCATTCAGAGCAAGGTCTCAAAGTCTCAAATCAATGAATTCTTTTCCAGTAGTCTGAGTAGTTCTGTGTCAGTTGGCTATAGTTCAATACACATGCTAGAGAATCATCTCCAATCATTCAACCCCTACAGTCCTTATCTACAATGTTTCAAAGGTAAAGTTAATGATGGTAAGAGAATACAGCATTTCTTCGATCAGAATGTCCTTGAGTATGTCAGATAACTTCTTTGGCAAATAGCATACAGGGATGACTTGGTCTACATGCTGCAGTTTAAATATGACCAGAATGGACATAGATTATATGCCGAAATGTATGTAGTGGACTGGTAGTTGGACATCCAAGTACTGGACATCCTGCCTTGCAACCTCCTTCATCAGGGCACTGGCTAACTGTTTATAGGATACACTTCCACAAGGTGTAACTCTAGTTCTAATAATTGTCATGTCAGATCAGACTCATCTTACCAACTTCTTGGGTGACAAGGAGGCATGACCTGTCTATATTATGACCAGAAATCTCCTATCGACTAGTCATAATAGACATAGATCAACAGCAATTCTTCTTCTTGCACTATTACTCATCCTGCCCAAGTTCCAACAGTCTTCTTCAACAGACAACCTGCAGAGACAAATCAATGCTGACATACTAGAAGGTATATTTGAATGCAGTGTCAAACCTGCAAGATGTATTGCTTGACAGTATCTCGATTGACTGTGCAGACAAGAATGTCCAGCAGTACTTTACTATCTTGTCTGCATGGGTTGCAGACCATATGGAAAATGTTGCACTACATTGAGTGAAAACTAATGCCTCTCCAAAATTTGAGGTGACTCCTGATGCATTAGGAACCGATATATAGGAGACATATCAGATGCTAGATCATGCCATATATGAACCTCTCAAACAAGAAAATGAGTATTCAAGTTGGTCAACAGACTCTAGGTTGGGAGACCTGAATAGCAGATTTGATTTACTTGGAATCAAGATGGGATGAAATGTTTTTCATGTGCTTCAATGGGTTTCAATACCCAATCTTCACAATCTGAATTTGCCACCTACAGTTTATTTGGTACTATTCAAGTATATGATGGACTAGGTTCATAGATTCCTCAAGAAACAAAGATGACTGAAGGCTTTTGATGATGCCTAGAAGGCTTTACCACCATACCCAGGATTCTTTGTGGCCAAAAAAGCATACAATGAGGTTACACAGTGGTAAGACAAGGAGATGAAAAACCTAAAGTATTGTCTTTTGTGAGTTCTTACCGTGGCATTCAGGTAGCCTGAGAGTACACAAGTATTATCATTCAAATATACACTCACCTGCATTAGGTCATTACTCAATTTAACTTTAATGACATAATATTAAAGCCATACACCTGAGACCATACATTATATGAAATAATATCTGAATCAGTTTCATGATAAGAAAGTTATATTCTTGAACTTTTGAATATTGATGAGGACAGGGGTCAAATTTGATGAGCAGTGAAGGGAGCTATGACATCAGAGAACATGAGTAAATCTATATGTTGTGAAATCCAACTGGTGTTAGGTACAGGAGTAGGATCATGAAGAAGAGATCAATCAACGTATGGAACTAATTCAAATAGAATCTCATTTCAACTTCATTAAGATGCATCGACTAAGTCATTTTCACAGTCACATCTACTAGTTTAATAACATTCAGATGTATTCTATGGAGTTTGGCAAGCTCTTACATAAGGAATAAATCAAGGAGAGGTGGTGCCATTCAAATAAAAATGATGCAGCAAGAGAGATCCTGGACAGCTGTGGTCACTAGCATGTGATTTGAATGAGAGTTTTGAATTTGCAATGCCTTCGATATTGCACAGCTGATCTCCCTACTAATGTGGTAGAATATTTAGATAAAACAAATTCTGTATCCCCACTAGTCAACAATCATAGGATCTTGAAGGTGCATCATGATAATGTTTCAGAAGTGATGGATTTTGGCAACATCTTGAGTATTTCACCAGACAATATCTGTCTGGAATTGATTTGATATAGCTGGAATAGCCTGCATATTGAGTGATGCCTTATGAAAGATCCTGCCATACTTTGCTTCCTTCGAGTTGAACTAATGATGCAACTGAAAATCTCCATTCTAGCATTCTAGGAAACAGATATTTACAACATCTACAGGTCATGCTCCACTAGTACCCAACTCTTCAGGAACTAGCTAAGGTGCAATGATTGGGTTTGGGTACAGACAGGTGGTGAGCATTTGAATAGTATGTTCCAGGTCTATCTCCTCAGAAAGCTCCTGGAACTCTTCAAAATCTGAGACTACATGCATGAGGACATGGTTCACAGACTTGAATGTGTCCAAATATTCAATGCAGTTAACTCAGGATGTGTATCTGACATCCAGGAAATTTTCATAGTACAAATAAGAGAAAATGCACAAGAGTTTACTATAGTACACATAGGGATCATCTTAGGCCTGGTGCACCTCATCCTGGAGAGAGACCAGCGGTAGCTTGTTAATAGCTATATTGATTTAAGGACATTTAATAAGATTTATTAAGGAATCATGAGATCAGATGGTTGAGTGACAACTGTCAGCTTGGGCAAGTATTCTATGTCGAGGATGGTTGAATGGCATGGAGAATATTATAGCATCTTTTATTGCAACCTGTATATAGAAACCTATATGTAGAAACTAAATAATAGAAACTAAATAATAGATAAAACTAAAAGTACATGATGTAGACAATTACAGTGGGGGATTGGTTAGTCCTTGAGATTGGGACCCTGATGAGACCACCCAGTGAAACATCATGGGTCCTGGTATCACTAGAATGCAGTGAAGAAACCAGACAGATTGTGATGAATCACTATAACACCCTGTGGGCTCACAGTGAGGAATCAACAATGGTAATGCATCAGGATACTGGGAAGATTCAGGGTCATGATGGGTATAGATGGGGATGGAGGGCATCTGTGGTCAATGTTAGGATGGAGTTATGGCATCACAATGAGAGACAGAAGGAATGGGATAAAGGGTACCCCTGTGGGGCCACATCAAAGGTTACTCCTGTAATGCAATAATCATAGCCAGATGTCATGATATGGGGAAGAAGCTGCGATAGAGATGTAGATGTCCAGTGGTCATGAGGATGTCAACCCAATGTCATGTAGTATCCTGATGCTGCAAGGTATGGCTATGCAACACAGGATACACCAGGTGTAATATTGTGTTGCAATACAAATCGTGAAGCATAGGGTACAACAGGAAGTTATAACAGAACTCAGGATATACTAGGCACACAGGGTGCATGAGAAGTGTAGTATGCATTGGGACAAGATGCCCATACATTAGATGCCAGATTTTCTTTTGCCAATATACCAACACAGCATGGCTCTTGTATAACATTTCGGTCAACCTTCCTTATTTATTACATCTACTGCTAATCCTAAATGGGAAGAGATACAGCAGGAATGATTACACTACCAAATTGCTGCAGACTATCCTGATTTGGTGGCTTGGGTTTCCTATCTCAAAATGCAACATTTGCTCAACCAAATATGCCCCAAAGAAGTCTTTTTGCAAATAGCATGGGTGGGTTTAGACTATTAAATACCAGAAGTGGGGCTTGCCAAACCTTCACCTTCTCCTATTTCACAAAATAGATGACAACTTCCTTACTGCTGAAAATATCAACAATTTAATATCCACTGAGTTACCAACTGAGATAGATGACTAGTCAAGGGAGATAGCAAATATAATCCAGTCCAATATAGTACACACATGTTATACTGATAGGAATCATCAGGCATTATAGATGGATGGAGTAAACCCCCTGATCTCTCCTCTCCATAATAAGAGATATCTACATCAGTTCCAAGAGGAAACAATTGCCCAAGAAAATAGCTACCCTTTATATCATTGCAGGAATACTGGCCAGAGCTACATGATGTTCTATAGGTAGTAGAAAAAGTTGATTATCATGACTTTTCCAATATTCATCATTACTCTTCAGGAGGTCTTGGGAGTTCACTTTTTTTTTTTTTGATACTGAATTTGAAAATCCAGAGCAGTTAACAATTGGAAATTATGAAAAAGGTCATATTATCGTATGATTAGGTAGTTGTATAAAGAGTAATGAGTTAGTAGTATGGTCAGAAGTACAGTTGTGATCAACTCAGTGATGTGACATTTGGTCAAGTTGCTTAGTAAGCCACAATTGGTTTCATGAATACTTGTAACTAGAGGCTATACACACACTAGATCTGAATAATCAAATTAACCAATACCTTCACCAAAGATATATTGGGCCAACAGAGGCTATGTAGTGTCACTTCAAGTATGGAAACTATGAGGAACAACTAACTGTACAACATCTTGCAATGCATCTTTCTGGGGAACAGCCCATATATTTCTCTGAATAGGAGGACCATGATTCCTTAAGGCAATGGATTGAGGATTATATCAACTTTGACTGCTTTTCTGCATTATAATCTTTGCAATGAGGATGGTTATAGATACTTAGATTATAAATTCCATGAGGACTTCAAATTTATATGGAAAGTGAGTTTGAAGAAGTGTCAACCTAGATTATCTATTGGTTAAATGTACTCTGCCAGTCCATTCTTGGGAGAAAAGTACCATGTAAGATTATTGTTGACAGTTACTAGAGGTCAAAAAAACTTTCAAGACTTTCAAACATTAGATAATACTGAGCATCCTTCTTTTAATTTAGTCTGTGTAGTCAGTAGATTACTTGAAGATGATGGAAAATAAGTTTCATTATTTACAGAGAGATCAGCCTTTGTGACTGGACAAGTACACTCGTGTCCGCAAACTCTTCATACCCCTATGGCGCAACCACACAACCACCCCAACCCTTCATAGAAACTAGAAAAAAAGAAAGTAGACAACTCAATTAAGAAAACCATAAAAGTAGAACTAGTAAAGATTAAGAAAACATTATTACCACTTGGTATGACTTCCATTTGCATCTAGTACAGCCTGAAGTCTCTCAGGCATCCTCTCAATCCACCCATCCACCTTCTCCTGGGGAATTAAATCCCATTCCTCCTTTGCTGCCTGAAATAATTCAGCAGCACTGTGAGGCCTTCTTTCCAACCTGGAGAATCGCTTTCTGAGGGCTCTTTTGAGTAGTGCCCAGGTGTTCTCAATAGGATTGAGATCTGGTGAGTTGGGTGGCCAAGGATGTTTTTGATAACCACAATCTGCTTGCAAATTTCGATTTTCCACACCAGCATGCCAGGGAGCATTGTCTGCAGCAAGGTAGATGTCATTAGAAGATCTATCTAGACCTTCTATGAAAGGGATAAGGTAGGGCTGGTGGATCTCAGTTGCATATTGGTGGGAATTGAGGCCAAGTCTGTCTCTTGGGCCGGTCCTTTCCTCCTCCTTCCTCTTCCTCACAAGAATTAACTCAGTCCTCCCCCCCTTGACTATTCCAGCATATACCTCAATGCTAGTCCTGCCAGACTTAAAGCTAGGCTTTAAGTTTTTTTCTTCCAACTCTTCTCCAAGTCTAACTCTGACCTTTCTGCCAGTAGGATTTGGATCATAGATGATGGTAGCTTCATCTATAAATACAACCCAATTCCATGCCCTCCTCCAGTTCCTCCTTCTCCTAGCAAACTCCTTTCTTTTCTCCTTTTGTACATTCCTCCAAAAGGGCTTTTTTCTGGGCATCAGAAGCTTAAAACCAGCCTCAGAGATTATCTTATCAACAGTGGTCTTAGAAAGACCAATATTGGCCTTTTGGGTAATATCTCTTAGTGCTAAATGAGGTTCAGCATTGATAATAGCCCCCACTATCTGTCTTTTTGGTCTGTAATGGTTGTTGGTCTGCCAGATCTGTTGGCATCATGGGTGTTTCCATCTCTTTCTTCAGCCCTTTTAACTACTGATTGAATAGTTGCTTTTGAGATACCCAGAACCTTAGAAATTATATTATACCCCATATCTGTGTGTTTATATAGGGTATAAATTTCTTTATTCCTGTCTTCTCTGGCTCTTTTGGTATGTGGTGGAGGCATGGTGGGGGGGGGGGGTTGTTATCATGAAGTGGGGTAACGGCATTGTGCTGCAGGGGTATGAGGACTTTATGGACACAAGTGTACGATGGCAACTATTCACCTTAGCCCTTTGTTATACTAGAATTGCAATGCAATCTGCCATTTAGAAGGAATTTGGTCCACTCTTTTGTGATGACATTTCATATAAATTTGAAATGGGTGGAATAATGGTCCCTAAGAATGCTGTCATGATTTGTTTAGCCAAAGATATATTTGTACTCAATTTTGGACTATTTCTAATACAGGAACTCTTGAGTGAATACAGAACCCACTTAGTAGATTACGGGTTGCCAGAACCTTAACTTGAGTAGTCTCATTGTAGATAGTATCAGAGAGTAGAGAATTTATTTATTGTAGATCAGATAGACTATAATGTACAAGAAGAAGCAAAAATAGCAGTACAAATGCAAGAAAGACTGAATCTAGAGCAGAGAATATTTTGATTTAATAGTTGAAGATGTTCAACTGAGGGAGGCAAATGACAAGATGCAGGCAAACATGAATCATAGCTATTTTCTTCATGGACCTGATGGTGCAGGGAAACCATATCTATACAACAGTCTATGTAGTTACTTCTGAAGCCAAGGCAAAATCTTACTATATGTAGTGTTATCTGGCAATGCAACCCAGTTATTATCAGCAGAAAAGACTGTCCACTGCAGATTTAAAATCCATATCATCAACAATGTTTATGGAGTCTGCAATATTGCAAGCAACTTGAACCTTGCAAAGTTAATCTAGAAAACAAGTCTGATTATATAGGATCAGGTTCTAATGCAACATAAAGCTTGCTTTGAGAGTGTGAACCAAACAATGAATGATATTTGTAGTACATCAGAAACAGGTTTCTTTGGTGGTAATCCAAGAATTCTTGCAGGAGATTTGGTAACAATTCTTCATAATATTTGAAGAGAGTTCAGAGAAGCTACAGTCCTGGCATGTATCCAACATGCAAGCTCTTGGTGACAGTTACAAATATTAAGACTTTCAAGAAATATGAGAGTTGTACCTGATGAAGAGAATGAAGTATTTCTCAGATTCCTTAAGTCTTTAGTTAATGATCTATTGATATATGGACAAATCTTGATCACCCCATTTATTCAACAAGTACATACTACTGAAGAACACTGTAACAAAATTTATCCTATCTCTTTTCTTGATGCAGCTATATCTAACCATAATATATTTGCAGGGAAAGTAATTCTAGCCTATAAGAATGAAATAGGATGTGAGTTTAGTGACATTCTTCTTTCCAAAATGCAGGGCTTGGAGTCCATATTTCAGGCACCGAATATAGATGATCTTGTTAACAATAATGCTCAAGTAGATGAAATGTTTGTAGCAGAATACTTACAGAGTATTGATTTACCAGCTATTCCCCTTTCATGTTTAAGACTGAAAGAAGGAGCTCCTGTGATTCTTATTTGGAATGTTAGTCCAAAGCATGGTCTTAGTAATGACACAAGAATGTGAATAATGCAAATTGGAAGAAATTGCATTAAGGTAGCAATTATTAGTGGATGGTAGGATGTTGAAGTTCGACTTCTTCCATGAATCAAGCTTACAACAAATGAGGAAGACCTGCCATTTTTTCTTCACTGGAAGCAGTTTCCTATTTATTTATATTTCACTATAACTGTCGATAAATTCCAAGGGTAATCCTTAATACATATTGGTGTTAACTTAAGATCAAAGGATTTTACACATGGTCAGCTCTATGTCATACTATCTGGAGTCACATCACTATCTGGGCTTACCCTTCTGACATCTGGTGAATTGCCATCAGCTATAGAGAATATTGTTTTTCCTGAAGTACCTCTATAAGTATATCATTTTTCTAAAGG
The DNA here is from genome assembly GCA_003788595.2 of Choiromyces venosus 120613-1. Classification (NCBI taxonomy): domain Eukaryota; kingdom Fungi; phylum Ascomycota; class Pezizomycetes; order Pezizales; family Tuberaceae; genus Choiromyces; species Choiromyces venosus. The sequence goes on from ML120366.1 coordinate 467,650, forward strand.
TATTATCTAAGTCCTGCCTAATGCCACATGTACCAGTGACTGAAAATACTTACTTTGTTTTCAAGTTATTGAGATTAATATATTCTGACTCTAGTGGTAGTAATCCTAATATACCAGCCATAATTGGTGTCCTACACAAATTTATTAGCAATACCTAATTTGCATTATTTCAATATCCTCTTGTTTTTTCTATACCTTTGTTATGAGATTCCTCTAAAAGTTTCTACAATTTTATTTTCATCTCTTTCTTGTTTAAATGATAATTCCCTACTCTTTGCCTTTTTCATTGTTAAAATAAAAAAACAATCTCTCAAATTTGATATAACTCATCCCTTTCCATTTGTGAATTACTTTTCCAAGTTGTAAGAATGGTATAGAAATGAATAATACCAAGCTTGGAGTCTTAGACCCTATTTGGTACAGCATGTGTTGCAAAAATCATTGTTACAACACATCTTTTGGGCCAAAATACAAGTTGTAATAACAATGGTATTTGGCACATGTTTGTTTGTACACACCATACTACTATCATTTGAACACATGTGTTGCACACACTAGAAAATGTTACTATATAAATAAAAAATAAAATAAAATTCCAGAATTGCCCTTGAACATATTTTATCTATACAGTATTTTATGTCCTAAAATAACCGTCCTATTTTCTTCCATCAAAGTTGGTATATACCTTTGAATTCTGCTTCCAAACAACCCCTTCTCCAATAGTCTACCTAACCTAGCCTCAGGTTCAAGTTACCTATACTTCCTTTCAATTTTCTCTGCCTACTAGCACCTCACCTTGATTTCTCCTGTCTGGCTGCACTTTTGTCTAATTCAATAATCTGCCTGCATCACTTTCCAATTTTCTCAGTCTACATACCTCTCTTCTTCTCCATAATTTCCCAAGTCTGCATACACCTCTCCCAGATTTCCAGACTCTACCTACACCTTTCTCAGATTTTCAGAGTCTGCCTGTGCCTCCCTCCAAATTTCCAGAGTCTGCCTATGCCTTTCTCTGATTTTCAGAGTCTACGCACACCTCACTCAGATTTCCAGAGTCTGCTCACACCTCCCCTCAGATTTCCAGAGTCTACCTACACCTCCCCTCAGATTTCCAGAGTCTGCCTACACCTTCCCCAGATTTCCAGAGTCTGCCTATGCCTCCTCCAGATTTCCAGAGTCTGCTTATGCCTCTCTCTAATTTTCAGAGTCTACATACACCTCTTCTTCTCCATAATTTCCCAAGTCTGCATATGCCTCTCCCAGATTCCTAGAGTCTACTCACACCTCTCTCAGATTTCCGGAGTCTGCCTATGCCTTCTCCAGATTTCCAGTGTCTGCCTACACCTTTCTCAGATTTCCAGAGTCTGCCTATGCCTCTCACCAGTTTCAATAGCTCCCTCAGTTTGCATTTTCTTTTTCTTTTGAATCTTGACCAGCTTAATAGTAATGGCTCCACAATCCATTGTCCCTCCTAGGACTTCAAAGGCAGTCTTGACAAAGTATACTGACTGGAAGCTACTCGATATTATGGTAACACAATGTGAACAGGGGCGAAAATTGGACAATGGATTTAAAAAAGAGTTTTGCTATGACATTATGATGAAATTCAATCAAAGTGCTATTGAAGAGAAAAAGTCTGTACAGCAGTTGAACACACGTTACTAGATAGTAAGTAAAGTCTTTGTACAAATTCTTTCAATTTTCACTATGACAATTATGAACTAACATATCTTGGGTACATCTCAAATGAAACAGAAGTAGAAGACCTTTACAAACTTGTTAAACTCTTCTGGCTTTGGGTGGAATGATGAGAATGGAGTTGTTACTGCCTCTGATAGTGTCTGGAATGACTATTTGGCTGTACGTCTGATTTCCTACTAAGGTTTATGAAAATTTAAATACTAATAATAATTGTTTACATTAGAAGTACCCTAAAGCAGCAGAATTTTGGCACCATTCACCAGAAAACTACCATTCAATGGATGAGATATTTTGCAATACTTCTGCAACTGGTTCAAATGCTGTCACTCATTCTAGTAGTCAGCTCTCAATATGAGGCAGTTTGTCTGAGCAGATAACTGATAATGAGGAAGAAGGGAATGATGAATATATTGAGGTATGTGTTTATATTCCAAGTGAAACAAATAGTAGGACTAGTCTTGACTAGTATATGGGAGCCTGAGAGAATGCTTACTATGACTACAATACAAAGAAACTCGAATCTGAAGGAAGACTTGCACCCCCCCGCTCATGGATATGAAGTGAGAGAAGATAGTTTAATTGAAATCTTAGAAGATGAGAGTATAGTATCAGGCAGAAGTAACAGTCGATTGGAATCTCCAGTCAGTACTCAGCAGTCACCTCTAACCAATAAGCAAATTCCACAGATAAATATTAGGTCAAAACAGAATAGATCTAGATCTGTTGAAGTGGGTAATGTATCATTCTCTGCACTTGCCAACCAGATTTCTAAGGAAGTGTCGGGTTTTATTGTAGAAACTCGGGCCAACACACATAAGGGCCAGGACTCAGACAATACTCATTCTATCAACTTGTTGGATGATTTACCCTAACCTCCTATCTCTGCTCAGTATGCACCTCCCCAAGATAAGTTTCAACAATATTGGGAGGCACTTGCTGTCTTAATAGAGATGTACAAGGATGGAAAGTTTACTGAAAGTGAGGTTGCTGAGGCAATTGATCTCTTGGAAAATAGCCCTATTCATTGTATTACTTTTGTGGGTTTATTAGTACAGCTTTGTCAAGGTTAGCTGAGGAGAACAACCCAGTTGGCTATTCAGCAGAAACAAGTTGACTAATTAGAACTACTTTTACCTATGTACATTAATCAACTTCCCCTCTAGCAAAATGCCTCGATCTCATAATAATTTTGTAGCTCCTGCAGATCTCCTCAGTGATTTCATCTCTTAACTCCTCTCCTCTTTCCTTCATTCATCTTGTACTCAGTACATGTCTTGGGACTTGTGCAATTGTAAGTTGCAATCTTTGTTTCTCAGGAGACTAATGGAATCCTCCCTCATCGATTGGAAATCCATTACAGCAAATCATATTATGCATACAGCATATTGCATTGAGTAGTGCTACTGAAGATTCACCATCATATACTGTAGTGCTTTTAAGAATTTTAAAACTGCTTTTCAAGATTCCCAAAGTTCTTTCTACACAGTTTCTGGCTGATGCATGCCTGAGATTAAAGAGTTCCTTTGAATTTTGTGGGCTAATTGTAATACAATCATAGGTTAATAAAGATATTACAAACCGGGCATGGTTTGTAATGGTTTCACATGACATACAATTGTATGTCATAAGTATTTCATTTGTTAAAAGTTTTCACACATGACTCAGTTGAGTCATATGATATTATGTTTCGCAATATAACTCACATACAAGTCATAGGGTCTCACATGATTCACAGTTGTGAGTCATAGTTATTTATGTTTGAATTTGATTGGTATGTTGAGCGTTGACTCATAGGTGTGCCTGTGAGTCATGAGGATTAAGAGGCATGACTTCATTTATATGAGTCATGAGGTTTCGTACATGACCCCTTTAAGGTCATGGGACTTTCATGCATGACCAAGTATGGTCATGAGGTTATATATTACGCAAGTGTATGAGTCACAGTTGTGACTCATTTGATTTGTAAGTAGGTTGCTGGAAGAACAATATAAGGAGGTCGATAAGACCTGATAGTTTGTTCTTTACACAACTACCTAAGTTATTTCCTATCTTATAAGTTATCAATAAAACACATTTACAATCTTTATCTACAAAGACCAACAATCACGAATAGGAACAAGACTAATACTAGTTAGCACTATAAGGACTTAGTATTGGCAAGGGCCAATATCTAAGATGTAGCGTAAGATAATGAGTATTAAGAATTCTCGAAGACAGGAGAATACAATAGAAGGTAAGTAAGAATTACCTCCAAAAGAAGCTAACTATAGACTCGTTGCCTGTTGCAAGATATAAGAAAGGAGAGATCTTATAGTAGATCGTAACAAAAGGATAACAATACCAGAATGGTAAAGCCAATAATGAAAGATAAGACTTACACTTGATTGCTGACAACATATTCCTTTACATAGTACCAGATTCCACGATAGGGGGTAAGAAATTATGGTGTGATTCCATAACTGGCATCAGCCAGATAGTACCTTCCAGCTGGTACTTCAAATCCCTTTGTTACCACATTGGCTAAAACTCAAGTATCATGTGCGGACCCCTCCCATCCTGCCAATGGAAATTGAATTGTGCAATCGCAGGAATATGCAATAAACAAATTTTGTGCAGTGAAACCTTTGCAGGTTTGATGTGTTGTGGAATTGGAAGAGGATACTCTGATAGGAATAAGAGAACCATTAATTGAACCAAGGCAGTTTTTGAAAAAAAGATTAGAATTTGGGATTTTGGCAAATTTCTGGTACCACAAAATTGAGGTCAGTATTGCTAGGAGTTAGGTTTCTCATAAAGTCAGGTGCTATAAGATTGATAGCATTAATTACTGTCTTGAAGAGTCAGCTGATTGTTTGAGTGGAGTGCTGAAATCAGTTCTCGGTAGCTTGGTTTGATGGACTGGTAGTTGTAATATATAAAAATATATGTAATTGGTATTCAACTATTGTATATCATGTATCCATTAGGAGTTTACTTTCTCATATTTTTTGACAAACGGATTTAAAAACTTCTAATGCCACATGCAAGCATTCAGATATATGCACTGCACTTGTTGAGTTACGAATTTTGGCAGTATAGCTTTGGTCACTCAGGGCAGTAGTATGTTTTGGTGTCAGTGCTTTTCATTTTTGTTTCTCTCTGATGCTATTCTGTAGTCTTGATAGTACAGTCAAAGTTTGAACAGCTACCGCTGCAACTTCTATGACCTCTGAAATATCTTCAAAGTGCTTTAGATCTTCTAGTGGGTCTTGATTGTTGACCACAGTTGTATTTTTTCGATTTATAGTATATGGTAATTTGTTTTGATATGTGTCATTATATATGGCAACAGCTGGATATCAAGAAATTAATGGTAAAACTCAGAAATTATTATAAAATTTAAAATAAAACCTTAAAAAATAATAATAGAAGAAAAAAAAAAAAAAAGTTGCATGAATTAAATAAATTGATTAGTAAGGGCGTGTGTGTGGAGATATTGATCCTGCTTGGCACACCAATGTGTTCAAACAATTGTTTTTTGGTTATCTGTACACATGTGTACAAAACATGTGTTGCAACGACGATTTTTTTAATATATACTGTGCCAAACAAGGCCTAAGTAGTACTCTATCACATTGCCACTGCTGAATTTCCTTATATACCTAATACTCGAATTCTAAGGAGTATGTTCGGTGATACCTTGGGGTCTAGAGGGGGGGTTATGCTAGTCGCCCAGTACTGTACACCATCACTCTAAGGGCAGCCCCAAAATGCATATTGAAGATGGTTCACATTGAGAACTAACTTTTGTGTGTTTCATATGTGGAGTATCTTCAAACCCATGAACTGATAGTCACCCCACCCCCACTACGAGACAACCCCCCGTGTCAGGGAAACAGTCCCGCGATCGCTTTACTAATGTTTCTTCTTCTCGGCCATCCAAGGTTCCTTCCTCCATCCTCCATCCACACCGGTCGCAAAGAGGTCTTCACTAGGACACTTCACTTTCCAATATATTCCCTGCATCTTACGCATTCACAATAATTGTTTTTTATTTTTCGCATTGATGATTCTCCATATGGGTTTCAAGGGTTACTCCTCCCTGTTTAATCTTTTTCGAAGGCTAATGTTTTCTGGGGAAAGCTTTTTCATTCTGAGTCCTCGACACCTCAAATCCTTGAAGTTAGGGTCTCTAGCCTCAATCTTCATTCTTGCTTTCTTCTCAACTCTTCTTCGCAATCACCACCGCAACAACCACTGCAACACCCTTCGCAACAACCATGGTATCAAAACCTTTCACAAGAGAGCTGGTTTACCACTAAATACTACAAGTGTTCCTACCCCCAGATAGGCTTTTTTTTTTTTTTGTTAACCATTGATGGCCATGTCTGACAGAAACCATGATGGTGGAGATCACCCAAGTCTCTCAGGAGACACCTTACCTGGTAAGGCATTTCTTGTTTCAAGCAGAACTATTTGTATGTCCAGATGCTAATTTTCTGATGTTATCGCTAAAGATCTTTCTCTGCAGGAGGTGGGGTTACACCTTCTTGGATGCCGTCTGCATGTGATGGTTTGTCGAACAATGTTACCTTTCACCCTCGTGGCGGGCATATTGATGGAGGCGCTGGTTTGGTCTCAACAGAAAAATGCGGTCGTCCAGATGCTACTGGAGAAGAAGTCAAACAGTCAGCTTCTGGGACTAAAACCAGTGCGAGTTATCCGCTGGTTGAGGTGAAGAGAGAGTTTGTCAAAGCATCTGACTCCTCTGTGGTCGATGAGGATATGCTTGTTACTATATCTTTCAACTGGTTTGCGAGGTAAAAGTGGAACTCAAAATAGTATCACAATCAGTTTGAATTTACACAATTTCTATCGATCTGTTACTAATTCATTTCTGCAAGTTGTCGTCAACTGGCCTTGATTAATCTTGTGTCCCCCGCTTCGGATATAAGTTCAAAGCATTGATAACAATCTAGAGCCCAGAGAGAGCTTCCGGGATAGCAAACACTGTGTATGAGTTGATTAACGATTCTAAAGAGGTGGATCGAGCACCAAAATCCGAATTTGAAGACAGCTTCGACTGTGTGAATGATCTTCGCGACGTGGCTGCCCTCGAGCCGGAATTGGTGTCAAGCTATCTTATACCAGCAATCCTAGGATCTTGTGTAAAAGAAAATACTTCTGGGACCTTGTAAAATACCTGTTACCGACATCTCTTATGGATTCTTGCATTGTTGAAGAAGATCATGTGATGGATGTAGTGGAGCAACAAATGATGCTCTCGGCATGTCTATCTCACAACGCTTCTGGCGTTATGCTGCAACGCCCGACTCCCCACCCTCGAGCAGCTCCGGAGACAATTGGTGAAACAAGTGTTTTTGCTTGGATAGACGCCGTCGTTATCTCCGCATGTCATATGTTGGAAACCATGGCTACCACCTCTCCTGTGAGTCACGGTTTGATTGATCTCTTCACTACCAATTTCTTTGTTAGGAGCTCTCCAAGTGTCCCACCCTTGGCCTTGGCCCATCATCTTCCGGCCCACAATTCTAGAGGGATCACAATTTTTGATATTGAGTGCGACTACCCGGGCCCTGCAGTTTCACCAGATTTAAAACATACTACTACTATTGCAAACTTAAACTCAACTCCTACTGGTAATCTGTTACTGATGGGTTCCGATGACAATGCTTTGGATTCTACCTGTGGCAGAGGCCCCAATCCTTTTTTCCATGTTTCATAGAAGCACCACCAAGTCACAACTTGGCGCTGTCGGGTACCTTAACTACCGCAATCTCCCCTCACCCGTGAGATTCACCCGAGTATCCCCGTTCCGAAAGGAAGTCGCGCGTACGCGTGCCATGGTGGGCGCATGAATTTCAGCTCCCAAGGAAGCTGAAGCGGAGCAAAAAGAAGCTCATTTTCTTATCTCAGACCAAATCATTTCCGCTGGAACTGAGTTCTGAAGTCGGAAACGGCATTTTGGCCAGGTGGGGCAAGGATAATGTGGGGAAAGACAGTGTAGCACCTCTTACTTTGGCCCCTCGCAGAAAGAGCCCATGCTCTGAGAAACCCCGGAGCGGGATTTCAACTCTCACCCAAAGCTATAGGTGGGCGGTCAATCCAGAGGGCATCAAACGGGTAACAGTTGGCCTCAATCAGGGAGGCCACAGTTGTGTCGAACATGTAAAGAACGTGGCTCGCAGTCCCTGGTGGGACAACAGCGGTAACGTCTCTAATGGCACCAGCAGTTCGAGCCCGGTGAAACTGACATTAGGGCACACTCACAGCTATCCGGTTCGTGTTGTTTCTAATGTGGCTGTTTCTCCTATTCTCGCTCAGCGAGTCGTCGCCCTTGCCCGTCCGGAGGTTGCCTCTGGTGCCTGGTCCGGCTCGGGATTGCCTTTCGAGGGCCTCACTTCTCGCCACGGAGTCGATGCTCCCGTGAGGACTATGGGTTATCACAGGGAGGGAACAGTCTCGTACAAGAGAACCTACGTTTAAACGCGAGGAAAGAAATTGCGAGCAATTCCGCAGGACCCTGCGAGTTGCCCCTCCCCGCACAAATATCTCCCCGGCAGCACTCGTCAAGGAGGATTCCTGGGCAAGCCAAAAGACCTGCTTTTTCCGTGCCTCAGGGCCTGCGGACTCCTGCAGTTCACTAAATAGTTCCTGGGTTAGACACATGTTAAGTTTGCTTGTTTGGGTGGAAATGATGGATCGTGCTTTTTTTGAAATATTTAGAGTAAAAATAAAAACAAAATCAACGAAATATAAAATAAAAATAAAAATAAAAAAAAACAATGTCCAGAAGACCGTAAAAAAGAATTCTTCACTGAGCTAATGCTTTTTCCCTAAGATTTAGATTGACTACTATGAGCGAGTACTGAAAAAACGAATTGTCGACTATCCGTTTCAGAGCACCAAATGAGAAAACGAATTGTCGACGAGTCAGGTTCAGAGCACCAAATGAAAAAACGACAAGATAGGTCAGGTCTGGCTTCTCGGTCACTAACAACAACCAAACAAAAATGCCCACGGTAAACAGGTTCGCTCAATGTAAAAGAAAACAGCCAAGCATCAATCAATTCTGTAGAAACTAATCTCCCAACAACAAGTCCGAAAACCACAATCAAACACGAAAAGAAAAATCAATCCAAGCCAAAGAAAGCCCAACTGATCCCAGTTGTCCAACTATCTATGCTGAATTCCTCCAAATACAACTTTCCTGTTGCGTTCCTGAACCTCTTCCGTGGGGTTCCTCCTGTTGTTTTTTTTCTAAGTGAGGTGTGGGGATAAGCCCCTTATATAGGCCTGTCCTCATAGGCCGCGTAAGCTAACAAACAAACTAACAAACAAACGATGACGCGTCCCCACTCTATGTACATAGGCTGCGTAATCCCTCCAATTTCTAGCTAAATAGACTTCCTTCACAAATAATGATTCGATTCAAGCAAACTAACTACTGCGTGATTAAAAATGCAAAATCAGATTTTCCCCTTGACAGTACGTTTATTTAGCGCTGAGAATTATTAATTTGGACACCACTGGTGCCCATGCGGAGGACCTACTGGGCATAGCCGTTGGACAAACTTTCCAGACCCTGTAACAGAGATACCCCGGGACGCCGAGTGATAGCTTGTGTACACGAGAAGTGGAGTCATAGCATGTTTGCATAGTATAATATAAGCAGTGGACCTATCTCCCAGCAAGCTGTTAATCATGTCTCGCTTTTGCCGTAATAGGTGGTAGATATATCCGTACTAGTACGCATTAGTGTCACACATGATTGCAGAGTGTGGATGGGGTATTTAGTTCCAAAGTCACGTCATTATACTCCAATGCAGCTTAATATGAAAACCCAAGATAGTATCTCCTGTTCTCCTATGTTTCACAATTGCATTTGTGGTTGATAGCATACAGTTTCTCTGAACAAGGGTGTTCCTCTTTACCACGCTCTGTAAAATTACCGTCTTGTGCACAGGCGTTGAAACCCATTTCTTCATAAAAGTTTATTTCCTTCTGGTTCTTACTTGTTGTACCTTTGTTGGCTGGGTTTCCCCAACACCCTCAGAAATGAATTAGGAAACAAAAATTAACAAAGAAACATAAGTTATAAGAGAAACAGGAAGAACAAGGAAAACAGTGACAACAAGTCTCACTAGGCCTGGCATGAAACAGACAAACCATCTGAAACAAAGCCATCATGAGCATAGATGCATCCAGATATGGTGGAGGACGTCTAAAACATGTACTATGGGGCGTTGCAAAATGTAATGCCTTATGTAATTGGGTTAGGGGTATTTTAGAATGAACTCCAATGTTGGAGGTCTGAGGTTCGGGTCTAGTACCAGATTTAGTTTTTTTAATAATTTTTGTTATTATTTAGAGTGTTTAAAATTTATAGGTTTCTTGTATCATAATAAATATAAAAACAAGGGAGAAAAAATATATATATTATTGTAATAATTATTGTGCTTATCATGCGACTTGAACTTCAGACGTCCAACATTGGAGTTCATTCTAAAATACCCCTAACCCAATTACATAAGGCATTACATTTTGCAATGCCCCATAGTACACGTTTTAGATGTCCTCCACCACACTTCCATGAGCTTTGTATAGGCCGGTGCTAGAGATGTCTGTTAGCAATTTTATAAGCCAGGGGACAGCAGGCGGTTGACATACTTTTTTGGAAATTAAGACGCCCAACCTTTCTTCTCTTCCGTCAGGCCCGTCAGGGATGCCTCGAGGCTGCTGGGATACGTTGAGTGATAGCAGCCGAACGATAAATAAAAACTAAGTTTTTTTTCGTTTCTTTCCTCCTTCCGTCCCTTGGGCCAAACCCGTGGGCCCAACCCTTGAGCCCGAGCCCGACCCGCCAAAGATGCCTCAAGGTTGTTGTGCACAAACAAAGGAAGTGAGGATTCAGATAAGAATGCTTCTTATCAGATCGCACATTGGAGCCTCACTTGTACAGTACTATATAGACTCTGGTTTCTTCAATGGTTTAGCTAGGAGTATACTTGAGAGGATAAAGGCTGTGGCCGAGGCTGGTTGGTAGTATACGAGGTATTGAATTCTACCAATTTGATCATTTTTTATCACTATTATTATTGGTGCTTCATCGACTACCCTGACTTCGCAAATAGGAAACAATTTCTGGAGCACGCCGAGTAGTACCTACTGAATTCCAACAGATACACAACGTCTATCCTGTTGGAAATGTGAAGTATTTAGGGTTCGATGGTGGTTGACCTTCAATATAGTCACTTTGGTGGGTAGTAGCGGATGACCAAGAATAATAGAGTAGCGATTGAGTTTCTGTCTATGTAGAAATGAAAGAGATAAAGCGTAACAAAGAACGAATGAATTGATCAAAGTATCTGATAATGAAGAACAGGAATTTCGATGATAGCGAATAACTAAAGAAAAGCATAGAATCCGTATAGAGATTGTCGGAGAAAAATGAAACCAAGAGAAACATATGAGAGACTAACTAATGACATATGAAATCCACTAACGTCTCATATCCTCAACTAGCAGCTAACTCCAACGTATCCAATACATATCCGTAACAGCCATCTTCCACCATCCATATCTAATGTATCAGGATTGTCTGGACAAATGCATTGGGAATGAGGCCGCTAATGTACACCGTACATCTCATACATTCAACAGGAAATAATCTAGTTAGACGGCTCACCGTATACCATAAGTGGTATCGACCACCCATAACGATTACCTTGAACACCCCAACTACCAAGCAATCTTTCGCCGATAACAATCGGCGACTACTTAGTCTTGCACTAGTTCACAGACTATCCAAGAGTAGGGGAAATACACTAGGGTAGTTGGAAAAGGTGTTGGATATAATAAGATGAGGAAACGGCTTCGAGATGAATATTTAGCAGCTACGTGAGAGAAATCTAGAGATATAAGGATCATGTTTTCCGCATCTGCTTTTACAGTCTTTATGTCGTCATCGTTGCTTTTTTGTCTGTCCTTATTCGGCGACTACCGGTCTCCGTCTATCATTGTTCATCTGCCGTTATCTGTTTCCTTATTTTTTTTTTTTTTGCTCTTTATTTGTCTGCTTTGTCAGTACTTGCCCTGTGTTATACATATCATATTGCTTGACGTCTTTACCTCGGGACCGATTTCATTGTACATAAACCTGGTTGCTTAAAACATCCAACAACCATAGCAACAGCTTCTCCGTGTGACTGACAGTGAGACCTGAATCGATAATGGTCAATGGGAAATTGAGATCCTCATAGTAATCAATCAGAACCTCAAGGAAAGGGCGAAGCTTGGTCCAGAATTCTTTTTAAGGTTTTTTTTGGTGATTGCTTTTTTAATTTTACTTTCTTGCTTCCCCACTTTTCATATTTAAAACAGCACTAAACAAACATTTCGACCCAAACCAGCAAACTTATCATCTATCTAACTAAGGGACTATCGAAGAAAGTCTGCCTCTTTGGTTGCCCAGAGATCCTCCTTCACGAGGGTGGCCGGGGAGACTTATTGGCGAGGAAGAGCAACTCAGCGGATCCCGAGGTGTTGCTGGTGAACCTTTCTCTCGCAATTGAATGTCGAGGTTCTCTTGTACGAGACCGCTGTTGGGTTGTGATAACCCAGGTTCGAAAGAGGGGGCATGGATCCCGCCCCAAAAAGAGAGGCCCTTGAAAGATAATCCTGAGTGAGTCCGGGTAGAGTGGGCAGCCTCTGGAGGTGCGAGGGTGATAGAACGTTGAGGGAGAGTAGAAATAGGAGGATAAAAAATAGCACGAACTGGATGGCCGTGAGTCTGTCCTACTGTTCATTTTACCTGGCCCGACCCGGTCGTGACATTGGAGACGGTACGGTTGTTGTTCCCCGAGGAACTACATGCCATGTTGTTCATATTCTTGAGACCCGCATGGCCGCCAGTATTAAAGCCAACAGTTACCTGTGTGGAACCCTTTGGATTGACCACCCCCTAGTGCTTTGGGGGAGTGTTAAAACCCAACCGCGGGGTTTCTCAGAGGTGGATTCTATCTGGTAGGTCTCAAAGTAAGCGATGCAACGCTGGGTTCCTGTGCATTCTCTTCGACCAAGCGGGTCCAGGTGCAATTTCCAACTTCAGAATGCTATGCTGTTCTAGCGGAAATGATCGGCCTGAGATAGGGGAACGCGTTGCTTTTCGCTCCGCTTTAGCTTCCCAGAGAGTTGAAATTAAAAACTCCAGCATGGTGCTTATATGCTCCACTTGCATTTGAATATCGGGATACTCATATGCTCCTCATAGTTGAGAGGGGATCGGGGTAGTTAAGGCACCCGATGGCTGAAATTTTGCTTGGGCGATCATTCTATGAGACACGGGAAAGAATGATTTGGACCTCCGCCACCGGTAGAATCCATGGCATCAATGTCCAAATCCATTAGTAAGAGATCACCAGTAGGATGAACTGAGTTTAAGCCTGTAGTAATAGTGACAGGTTTTAAATCTGGTGAAACTGCAGGGCCGAGTAGTCACAATCGAGATTGAAAATTGAGATCCCACTAGAACAGGGAAGCTGGTGGGCCAAGGTCAAAGGTAGAAGTCTTGGAGAGCTCCTGGCAACAACACATTGGTAGTGGAAAGATCAATCAGTTTGTCAGTCATCGGAGATGTCGTAGTTTTGGTTTCCGACATGTGATGTCCGGAGATAACGACAGCGTCTATCGAAGCAAAAACACTATTGTTCTCTTCAACCCTCTCCGCCTCGTCTCCACCATGAGAAACCAGAGGTTGCAGCATGAAGCGAGATGCATTGTGAGATGGGAATACTGAGGGGATCATTTTTTCTCCACTCCTTCCATCAACCGATCTTCGTCGACCATCCAAGAACTCATAAGAATTGTTTGGTGACTGCTGTTTTTCAAGCTCTTAGAAGTATTTCCTTTTATACAAGATCCTAGGGCTCCTGGCATAAGATAGCTGGATAGTGCATCTGGCCCACGGGCGGCCACATGGCAAGCCCCGTCGAGAGAGTCCAAATAGTCCTCAAATTCCAATTTTGGTGTTTGATCCACCATCTGAGAATCGTTCATGGTCAACTCAGACACAGTCTTTGTTATCCCAGAGCCTCTCTTTGGGCTCTGGATTGCTCACAATGCGTTAAATTTATATCTCATGCAATTGACTTCCTCTAGAGACATCAGATGAGTCAAGGACTGTTCATTTCATGACAACCTACAGAAATGAATTAGTAACGGACCGATAGAAGTTGTATAAAATCAGACTAATTATCATACCATTTTGAGTTCCAGTTTTACGACCCAAACCAGTTGAAAGATCTGGTAACAGGCATTTCCTCATCAATGTCAGAGGAGGCAGAAGTTTTGATAAACTTTCTCTTCACCTCAACTAGAGGAACTGAGGCACTGGTTCCAGCACCAGAAGCTAGCTGTTTGACTACTCCTTCAGTAGAATTGGGGCAACCATATCTTTCGGTTGAGATGAACACAGCGTGTCCATCAATGTGCACACCATGAGTGGGATGGGTAAGGTTGTGCAACAAACTCTGACACGGAGAAAGTGTCCAAGAAGGTGTATCCCCACCCTCCTCCAGATCAAGCTCTTTAGCAATAACATGAGGAAATTACGATCTGGACATAAAAAATAATTTTGTTGGAAATATGAAATGTCCCACAAGTTAAGGTGTCTCCTGAGAGACCATAGTGGTCTTCACCACCATAGTTTTTGTCTGGCATGACTATTAATGGTTAACAAGCAGGCAAATCTGAGAGTAACGAATGCGTGGAGCATTTAGCGGTAAACCAGGTTCCTTGTTAGAGGCTTTGATACCAAGGTTATTGCAGATGTTGTTCTGGTTGTGATTGTGGGATAGAAGAGGTGAGAAGAAGGCAACAAAAACGATCAAGGCTCAGGGCCCAAACTTCAAGGACTTCCAGTCCCGAGAAGTCAGAGGGAAAATCATTCCCCGAAAAAGAAACATTAGCCTTCTAGAAAGATGAAACATGTACGAGTAGGCCTTGACAACCAGATGGTGAATTATGGATTTGGAAAAAGAGAAACAATTATAGTTAGAGTGTAAGATGCAGGAAAGCTATTGGAAAGTGTAGTGTCCTAGTGAAGACCTCTTCGGGAGCAGTAGTGTGGCTGAAGGATGGAGGAAGGAGCCATGAATGGCGGAGAAGAAGAAACATTTATAAAGAGATCTTGGGACTGTTCCTGGACACGTGAGGTAGTCTCATATGTAAGGTAAAATGACTCCAGATTCCCTGGTTTGAAGATACTCCACATGTGCAACACAAGAAGGTTCATTATCGGTGCGCACATACTTCAATATGCCTTTTCGAGCTACCTTTAACTGATGATGCAC
Organism: Choiromyces venosus 120613-1; assembly: GCA_003788595.2. Classification (NCBI taxonomy): domain Eukaryota; kingdom Fungi; phylum Ascomycota; class Pezizomycetes; order Pezizales; family Tuberaceae; genus Choiromyces; species Choiromyces venosus. Next base: position 482,703 of record ML120366.1, read on the forward strand.
TGGGCGATACTGTCGCTGACGTGGGATGGCCTGAGTTGACGTTAAGCCATTTGTTGTCAGCAGGCGGGGAGAGAGGAGAAGAGAAAAAGAGAAGGAGAAGAAGCCAAAGGAAGTGATACTCTTCATAGAGATGCCATAGGCTTATAGCCAACGGGATGAGGTATACAGTGACACACCATCACTTGTGACAGCAAATAGTAGAATGTTGTAAGTATGCTGTAAGACATGATTGTATTGCTTCCTGATAAGGAAAGAAGAGAAGTGGAACGAACGGAACGGACCGAATGGGGTGGAACAGACCGAATGGAATGAAGTGGAATAGATCGGGCCTAATGTAGTGGATTGAGATGGATTGACATCTATGAGGAGATAGATACTTAGTATATAAGATAGCTCGATACCCGGGATCTCAAACAATAACAAGAAGAAATTGTTGTAGTCTGATCGCTTGCTCAACTTACGCTTTTCTTGCAAACTTTCCATTCCAAACATTGTTTATTTATTTCTGAGAATTTTTCTTCTTTGTTCTTTCAACATAGAAGACTAGGGGTGGGCCAATACAAATTCCAACAGTGGGAGGAATAAGAGTTTGGAACAGAGGGTGCAAGATTATCTCTAAGCAAACACTTGCTTGATAGGTAAACTTGTTGAATCAGAAATTATCAACGATGCCGCTATTTTTAGGGTGTTCCGGGAATAGTGAATGGACGGCTATTGGGGATGGTTCCTTGAAGGGATCGGGGTGATTCAAAATTTACGAAGAAGAGGGTGATCAAGGGAGCCGCACTGCTGGTGCCATGGAATGCCAAGGGATGCCAAGAGGGTAGGGGGGCAAAAAAAGGGTGAGTTTGTAGCAACCAAAGCTCTTTACTTTCTTTCTTTTTCTCTTCCATCAACTCTTACCTATCACCCTTTCAGAACAAATGCGAGTGATTTCGATATGCCTAATGATTTCGAAAGGTTTTGTGAAGAGGTGGACGGGGATTGTGAAGGCGATTCTGAAGGTAAAGATAAATAAATTCCTAAACAATATCTACTAATATAATTGTTTTTCTTAGGCGACTGGAGCAATGCACTAAAACGTGTGCAAACTCACATCAACTTTCCTGCCTGGCCTATGCTAAGAACATTTTACATTTCTCCAAATGAACTCCGATGCCATATGACAATAAAAAAAAAAAAAAAAAAAAAACTGGTGCAATCTGTTCCTGGGAAGGAAATAGAACAGCTATCCTCCACACCCATGTCCTCTCACAACATCTTCCAGAGGACTTAATTGACCGAAAACCACACCTTCGCCACCTTATACTTGTCCATAGTTCCCATAGACAAGTTAATTCCTCTCTCTTCACACGTGTAAGAAATATTTATTATGCACGTACAAGAGGAAACCTTGACGTTGAGCAAGAAGCTGTAAGCACTTTACTTTTGTTTATTTTTTTACTTGTTTTTCTTTACTGTTTTAATTCTTCTTAACAGCTTTTCTATAATAATTCTATACTAACTTACACTGCACCAATTAGTTGAAAGAAAGAAAAAATAAGTCACAAAAAAAGGGAAAAAGACAAACCGTAATGATAGCTCGGTGAAGAAAAGGAACTGAAATAGGAGACAAAACGACTTGTGATGAGAAAGAGATAGAGGAGGAGTCTGAAGAGGATTCCGACAAGTCCGAAGAGGAAGAGGACAATGAGAAAGGTGAAGACAATTTTGAGGGTGAAGAGGAGGAAGATGGAGGAGGCAGGAGTGGTCACGGATCGCTTCATGACACCACCGGCTAGAGCTAGCCGAAAGGAACAGTGGGACAGACTCATGGCCACTCAGTTCGTGCTTTTACCTATGCTGTTATTCCTACTCTCCCTCAACATGCTATCACTGTCACCCCTCCAGAGTTTGCGCCCCTTACCTGGTCTCGCTCGGGATTACCTTTGGACGTCCTAGCTTCTCCCGGCGGAATCAATGTCTCCCTAGGAACCGTCGGTTATCACAGTCCAAAAATGGTCTCATACAAGAGACCCACCACATTCAATCGTGAGGGAACAATTTGCAAGCAACTCCTGGGGACCTGCCGAGTTGCTCTCTCTTGCCAAAGGGCCTCCCCGGTGACCCTTATGAAGCAGGGTCTCTGTGCAAACCTGGAGGTAGATCCTGTTGAAAATCACGATGCTTCCATACCGCAGTAACGTTAGCAGAGACCTGGCAGAGAAAGATAGAAGTTTGTCGATTAGTGTGTTTGGAGATTGTTTGATATGTCATGCTAGGATGCAAGGAAGAGATTGAGTGTAAGATCAAGGGTTTGGCTGGTAGCAGGATTGTCTGGGAGGTTTCAGGAATTAACACTAAGGAAAGTGTAGGGTCATAGATTAGAGTTTGCATGAGTTGAGATGAATTGGTGTCAGACTATGATGAATAAGAAAAGGATAGGAAACACAGGAAGGAGCAGAAAGGTATTAGGACTATTAGAGACCATTAGTGTTAAAGGAAACTGTTTTAGGAGAAGTTTGAAGGAGCTGATCAGAGAGAAGATATGGAACTTAGGGAAAAGTGGAAGCAATCATGGACGAGGCTGAGAAAGGTCCAGTTATATAGGAACATTTTATATATATATAGGACACCTCTGGTAGTATAGAAGGAAGAAAACAAAGACAACGAGCAAAATATTTGCTATAATGTGATTCCCGGGGAAGCGACTCATGACCTAGAACCAGCTCACCCCTGATTGCACAATCTGAATCAATTCTGGAGGGGGTCCTAGCACCACTCCTGATCAACCAAAAGTCAAAATTAAATATTATATAAGTTTGAAGAACCAAAAACCATTGCCCCATGTCTAAGGAAGAAATATTGAAGCTCCAAATATGCAAAACAGATACCCAAGCCAGAATAACTCCACCTTAATGAACGCCTTCCCCTAAGCCTATTCGCCCCCCCAACTACCACATTACTACTTTCTCCAAGTCCATCTCCCGTAACTTCTAAGGCCTCCATTTCTTTCCATAGCTTGTCTACTGGATCGGAAGCCAATGCATCAATCACTGGAGTCCCAGGGGCAGTACTGGGTGTAGTGGCTGCTGGAGACTCTGCTCATCTTTTTGCTGCTTGACAAGTTTCCGTGGTACGTGATATCTTGTTCACCTTTTTCGCTGCCTTGGCAGTATCGACCTTCTCGTGTTGTTCCCATAGTTATAGTATGGTCTCTGAGGTAACTCAGTAGCTTTCATTTGTTTCCAGTGGTCAGAGGTCTTTGCAGCTTTTTCTTTACTCATTAATTCCCAGTACAGTCTGTGAGCCTCGTCTTCCACCACTTTGTCCGCAATTGTCTGTTGAAAGCCTTCTGACAGGTCGGAGAGAAAGGCTTTGAGCTTTTGGGAGGCAGGGATAGTGCAGGTTATAACAGAAATTGCAGTTCTTGTAGACCTACTTACTGCATGGGGGGTTTTGGGTACCGGAGTTGCCGTACCTTGCCCAGGATATTCTGAAAGTGAGACATTGGTATCCTTTCACTTCACTGCCCCAAGTATACACCGTGGATTAAAAGGTATGATTCCCACCACCTCCCAAGCAGTTCTTATATTTTCCGCAGTAAAGGTAAGGCTCCTGGTAGGCATCAAAATTCTAAAAGACTTAATATTAATTTTTAATAGTCAATATCTTAATAGAAAAATTACTTATGGTAAAAACTCTCCCTTGTTTATACCTGCATGTCTCTTTCGCATAAATTCATCTAGCCTATTGCTATAATATCTTTGCAATGGGCTGAATAATCCTACATCTAGAGGTTGCAGGAGGTCGGTGGAATGGGCAGGAAGGCAAAAAGGAATAATCTTGACATTTAAACAATAGTCAAAGAATTCCCAATTAAAGTGCAGTGCGCCCATCCAAAATTAATAGCCGATACTCCTTACTGGCACTACATAGTTAATCTAGTTAAAATATTTTTTTCATCTATAGGTTGCTTGTATGCTTACTTACCTCTCTCATGTTTCCTCATCAAAGACTTCTTTTAACTACCGTAACCCAAGAGCTTTGTTACTCCATCCTTTTTCAGAGACTCCAAATGTCATGAGATCTTCTTTTTTCAGCTTAGCGTACCATCCCATGTAGTATGCATTTCCTTCATTTATGACCATCGGCCGCAGTACATGCCTGTCTCTGAATACTGCCTCTATAACTGTAACCCACTCCCATGACCCATCTTGAGTCAACCTCCATGCCCGGGGACCCTCCTTGCATATTACCTTACAACGCAAGGCAACACCCATCATGAATCCCTTCTCATCCATGTTGTAAATATTAGAGTAAGATATATTGTAGAATTTAATTAAACTTTGAAGCTAGAGCAGTAATTAGTAGGAGTCATTGCCAGGGGTGTCAAGTAGAACTTATAAAATCATACCTTATCAAAGTAATTCTTTATGACAAGAGGATTACTCGCTAGAGCTCACTAATGATCCAGCCTGGAGCTTAACTTCACTACTATGTCTGGCTGATGGCTGAGAAAGTGTGTTATCAAGTGCTACCCAAGCTGCCAGTTTTTCTCCCACTGTGCAATGATCACTTCAACCATACTCTTCACTACTGCTAATCTCACCAGGTGGCCCCACTCATCTAATCTCTCGCACCATTGTGCCACTGACCTTTCCTCATACTCGCTCAATACTTGCATTTTAAGATGTCCAAATACCCGACTTTGCCATCCTCTCAGCCTTCTGCATAGAGTAGAGTAAGTGACACTATACCTCTCAGCAGAGGAGTAAATAGAGGGCTCCTGGCTGTGCTCATAATGCTTGAGCACTTCCTGAAGCCGCAATTCGCCCTCATCCTTCTTTCTTTGTTTGATTAAAGTCATGGCAAAAGGTCTGGAGTCTTTTGATAAAGCTAAGTGATGCCAACAGCTATTGAAATAGCGAGTGGGGGCTGTTGTTGAACGAGGCTTGGCGCCGAGTCGTATCCCTGTCATGAGCTGCTTCCCCAAGAATCACGTTACAAATGTACATACTTAATTTGAGTAGATCTCCTCAGTATCTTGGGCCCTGCAGACATTAAGCAGTCCACCAGATAGCACACTCATTCACTGGATCATATATTTGCCAGGTTAGGTTGAAACATTTGTATGGTACTCATTTAAAAATAAAAATAATAAAAGTAAAATTAAAAAAACAATCACTAAAATAAAAGACATAACAAGAAAATACTCCCCTCAGCTGGATCCTTACCTTGAGATTCTAATTCATTTGCATGAGGATTTTTATTTTTGGCCGAGAATTTGTGATTCACATCTCATGGTCACTCATATTGAGAAACTGTTACAATTGTCATTGGATAAAGGTTCCATACTTGATAATAGAGTGTTGTAAATCCTGGGGGGTCATGGATGGCAAAGGTATAGAGGACGTCTCAGAAAGGGACATACTTGACTTTCTTTTTGCAATAACCAAGCCCCCCCTCCATACATAAAGCTTTCTCTCATACAAGCTATACTAGTACATATCCACACCTATCACACATAACAATGGTAGACTATGTGATGTTATATAATATAGAGATATTAGGGGCCGTAGAGTGGCATTGCATGCATTGGAAGTGGAGCCACTAGCATGTTTGTATACTATCAGTAGTTGGCTTAAATCTCAAAAGGTTGATTAGGTCTCCCTTAGTACAATATTTGTTAGATATATCTGTACTAGTTTTCACTAGCAGCTTGCAGGTGTGATTTAAGAAGATGGATATAGTATTTAGTCTTCCAATCATGTCATCAAAGTTACAAGGACAAAAAGCAAAGAGATATAATACTCTTTGGTTCCTGTTGCCTTTATTGTTGATATATGTATGTCTAAAAGGAAGTGAACGCAGTATTGAACAAGTCTCCAATTCAACATCATTACTGAACAATTTATTTATTTTTATACTATTAACTACTATCATTTCTTACACCAAACCAATCTATCGCATAATGCTACATGGCTTGTATGGGGATTTTTACATAATACAGGTATTTCTTCATACTGTCAAACCCTTTTGTCATTGTTCCAAATGGTCTGGCATATCATATTCACTGGTCAGTCTGTCCATATTTTGATAGTTGTCTATTTAACAAGATTGTTTAGACAAGGACTATCAGAGGATCTTATCCAGCTGATAAGATAATCTCTCATGAGATGACTACAACCTGGAATAGATTCCGAGCAGGCTTGATCTGCAGCATAGCCTAGAATGTCAAAGTGGTCCACAGTAGGTATAACACTATAAGTTCAACAAGGTAACAGTGGTCAAATAAGTAAGAAATAGAAGGAAATAAATTATGATGAAGAAAAGGGTTTCAAAACTTATTTGCAAGATGGTAATTTTATAAAGCATTGTCAAGTACAACTAAAAGTAAGATTCTTGCAGATATATACACTGTATAAGATCAATTACAGATGTAATTGTAAATTATAAAACTGGAGATATTATCCTAATTTTTGATCTTAACTTACATTGGAGGAGGATGTTAGGATATAGAGCTAAATATTGCATCCTCCTCTCCAAATTATTTCAGTGTCACTGTGGCATGTAGAAAATCACCAGTGAATACTTCCTACTTCTGTACCTCAGTGTGTTTTGATATTCATTGATGGATACCAATATATAAGAGATGAATTGGGATAGATGAATTGCTTGATTGACTGTCACACCTATGGTACATTATGATATACTCAATTAACTCCTATAAGGGCTGTCTAGTTTAAGAGTTTCATAGACCTCTAAAGGCTACCCTCCTAGCCTGTCAGCTATGCATCCTTAACTGCCACAATACATTTACACTTGCCTTACAATAGTATTAGATACCCATATTCTAATATGGTATACTGGAGAAGATTCCCTTCTAGATTTCTCTGATCTTATCATTTGTTAATATTTCATTTAGTCATTTTTTTGTTTGTTTTCTACTGATTGTATATTAAAAAGAAGTAATGTATATACTTTGTTAATATTAAAAATCACAATGCTTCTATAATACTATAATGACACCAATCACTTTGCAGAAAAGGACAGAAGTTTGCAGATAGGTACTCTTATAGCTTGTAGATTGTTTGATGTGTCATGTTAAGATGTAAGCAAGAGTATGAATATGTAAAGATCAGCTTTTAGCTGTAGTAGCATTGTTTGGGAAGTTTTAGAAATTAGCACTAAGAAATGTAAGGGGTCCAAGGTTAGAGTTTATAAGAGACTGAGATGAATCGGTGTCCAACAATGATGGTTAGAAAACAGAAAAGGAACAGAAAAGTATTAGCACTACTAGAGATACTTGGTGTACTAAGGGAAATGATTTTAAGAGAAGTTTGAAGGAGTTGATCTGAGGAAAGGTATGAAGTTTAGGAGGCAGTGAAAGCAATTATGGATGAGGCTGAGAAAAGTTTTATTGCATAGAAATATTTGGTGTATATATAGGATACTTCTAATAATACAAAAAGAACAAGATATAGTAAATATTTCCTCTATGATTATACTTAAATCAATTAGTTAGGAGAGTGAGTGTGACTATCTCTATGCAGTATTAGGTCTATCAATTCTGGATAAAGAGATATTCTGTGAGGGCCTATATCTATTAGACATGAGTATGCTACCACAAGGATTGATATATGAAAGAGAATCTGTTGTAGTTCTTTTTTTGCAATAAAAGAGCAACAAGTGAGTTGGGAGACTTTTCTATTATCTATGTAATACTATCCTTCCCAGTAGATAGAAGGATATTCAATGAGCAAGGAAATCTATATATATATATCCTTTCTCTCCTATTGTTATTTCCTTGTCAGCTCTTGGAGTTTCCTCTATTGTACCTCTTAATAATAGCAAATACTTGTTTAGATATATCCAATAACTATTACAGTAGTAGTGAGACTTAATTAACAACTTATTAGAAGATAAGCCCACTACTTACATAATGCAAACATGCTTGAGATTACAGTTACATCTGAAAAGTACTTGTAATGTTTTGAAACCCAGCATGATACCATAAATTTTATATATGATGAATATAAAAATTAAGATAAATATTTAATTAAAAACAATGTTAATGTGTACAAGAAAAAAATGCTTTCTTAAAAATACTATGACTTTTTAATAACTATAGAGACCTAGTAAAAATTAAATAAGAAAAGAATACAATATTTTTCTCCATTAGAAGGATCATATTAAATATTTTTTTCAATTTTTTCTAATTGTTGAAATTAGCTGAACCAAGTTATAACAACTTAAAGGATACTGAAAGTAATTATTTATTATACCTTTAGATTTAGTGTGTAGTATCTATACTACATTTTTTATAGAATTAGAACCTCTGAAGGGAATAGAATTACTAGTTTTATTTCATCTTTTATCATTTTTCTCCCCTATGTAATAATGCACTATTTGATATGCAACTCATGATATATGTTTTGTACATAGAAGAATAAAAGTTAAACTATTTTCCTATTTACTTCATACAGCAATAAGATCTAAGATATTTATTCTATCAGGTTTAAGCTTATGAGCTAGAAATCTTTTTTAAAAAATACAGCCTAAGCTTACTACTAATATCCACTAATTACTAATATAATTTTATTAGAAAATTCTATTTATAAATGTTTTTTTCTAACAAGTAAAACATAGTTTATTGAGTCATGTTTTAGAAACAAAATTCTGTAGAACTTTGTAGTCAAATTCAACCTTTACAGAATATTCACTACAGCTAATATTAGGTATTTTAAAACTTTAGATATAGTTCTATATATTACCAGTCCTGTCCAAGGGATTCACATATTTATACCTATACTAGTAGCCACCAGAAGTCTAATCATTATATATACATTTTATTGCTTGTGGTTTAGCAAATATTTGTGTAAAAAAACCTGTCTCAATTTGCAATTAATACCCTATAACCTCTACTAACATTTATTTCAATTTCATATTATGGTTAAAACAGACTAGAATTCTTGATTATATAAAGGTAACTTGTAGATTTTATACCTAAAATGTTATCAAAAGTCACCTTTAATAAAATATACCTTATCAGACTACATTTTATAGTTTTTCTTTTTGTATTTCACTAATAAGCTCTTGATAAGCAATAAACCTTATCTACAATTTATAATTTCTTTTTTCTATTTTTTTTTTCATTGAAATAGCAGTAAAATATTAAGGAGGGGGTAAGTGTTCATCCCCATCACTATGCAGGAGTACGAGGACTTTTCAGACATGATTGTGCATATCCACTATAAAGAAGCTATTACTCAATACTCTGTGATATTCTATTACTGGATATGGAAGATTCATCCAACTACTATCAATAATTTCAATGTATGGGTGAGTGACTACGACATCCTAACCGATAATTCTGTACTGTAAATAGATAGAACTTCTAGCAGTTGTCAATCGGAATCTCCAGGGGAAAGCAGAGCTCAATCAATTATTATTATTATTATTATTATTATTATTATTTTAATTTTAGAGTGTTTTTGCTATTGTTTCAACTTTTTCTTTTTTTTAAAAAAGTGTTATACCAACATGTCCACCCCAACAAGCAAACTTATTATCTATATTACCATCAGCCATATGATCTCTCCTATTTCATATCTCGCAACAGGCAACGATTCGATAGTTAGTATTTTCGTAGAAGTAATCTTACTTTCCTTCTATTGTATTCTCCTTCCTTCAAGAATCCTAATACTTGTCGTCGTGTACTATGTCTTAGATATCAACCTTCGTCAATACTAAGTCCTTATAATGCTGACTCATATTAGCCTTGGTTCCCTTTCTGATTGTTTAGTATGTGTATAAAGAGCGTAAAGGTGTTTTATTCGTAATATAATATATAGGAAATAACTTAGGTGGTTGTGTGAAGAACTAACTACCAGGTCCTATTGACCTCCTTATATAGTTCTTCCATCAACCCGCTTACAAATTAAATGAGTCACAAGTGTGACTCATATACTCGCATAACATATAACCTCATGACCATACTTAATCATGCGCAAAAGTCCCATGACCTTACAGGGGTCATGTGCAAAATCTCATGACTCGTATAAATGAAGTCATGCCTCTTAATCCTCATGACTCATATGCATACATATGAGTCAATGCTCAACATATCAATCAAATTCAAACATAAACAACTATGGCTCACAATCATGAGTCATGTAAAACCCTATGACTCATATGTGAGTCATAGTGTGAAAACATAACATCATATGACTCAACTGAGTCATGTGCAAAAACCTTTAACAAATGAAATACTATGACATACAATTGTATGTCATGTGAAACCATTACAAACCATGTTAGGTTTGTAATACTAGCTCCCATCTCCCAAAATCCTCAGTCCCTTGAGGATCTGTGATGATATCTTTCATAGTATATGTCTCGATCCACATTCTCTTGCAATCTTCCCACCTCGTGGGAGATTCTTCTAATCCTCTTTTCCACTTCTCTCCTTGCATATCTTTCTCTTTTGACCTCTTTCTCCAAGGTCTTATTCCTAATTGTCAGGCCTTTTTCTTCCTCCCTTAGGCATTCAATACACCTTCTTGCTCCCTCTATTGTTCTTTGTAGTAGTTCAATTCTCTTTCAGTAGGTCCTCTTTCGATATGAACTTTTTATCCCTCTCTTTTTCCTCTGGTTTCATCCCTGAAACCTCATTTTCTCCCCATCTAACTTTTTTCTTTCCTCCCTTGTGGAAAGAACATCGGGTTCGCATGCAATCCTTTGCATTGATCCTCTCGTATTTTGGCTCTTTTGGTGCAAATCGTGGGAATGATTCCCAGTTCTTTTCCCAGCTATCGGCATCACTGGAACCATTCGAGCTAGTGGTTGCTGTTCTGACATTAGGCTAGAAGTGGTGTCTTTCTTTTTCATCCTTGTAGATAGGGCATTCATCATCCATGCATGCTGTGAAATGGTATACTGCATGCTCATCCTTTTTCTTGTCGAAGTATATTTTGCTCCAGTCCTCATTTTCTTGGGCTGGGCTTATGTGGATATTGTTGGTGGAAGGTGGAAACTGCATTTTGGGCATTGGTGAAGTTGGTGGCAGGGTACCACTCTTGATCGTGTTGTGCGAGGTAACCGGTCCACTTGGCCCAGTATTGTAGTTTTCCATAGTGTAGTCACGAATCAATGATTTGATCGAGTTTGTATTCATCTTCTCCTTCTGTTTCGATAGGAGGAGGGGGAAGTTTCTTTTGTGATGGTCGAGGATTGTCTGAGTAGAGTTCGAGTTTGCTGATGTCGAAGACTGGATGTTTTGCTTTGATCAAGGCCATGAGGTCTAGCTTATAAACTTTTTCTCCAATATTTTTGATGATCCTGTATGGTCCGACTTTCCAGTAATCAAGTTTGTTTGATCGTCTCGTGGTCTGAATGTCTTTCATAATTAACCAGACTTTATCTCCTGATTCTAGTCTTAGATCCAGTTTTCTGTGTCAATCGTTGTTTTCCCTCATTTTATCTCGTGCCATCAGTATTTCTGTTTGTATAAGTTCGTGTAGTTAGTTGATATCATTCTTTTCCAAGATTTCTGGTATTCCTGTGTGTCCCATGGGTTCATTGATAGGGTAGTGTCCATAATTCGCATAGAAGGGTGTTGTCTTGATAATATCTTGTCATGTGTTGTTGCATGTAAATTCTGCAAATGATAGCCATTCTTCCCAGTCTTGTTGGGAATATTCCACATATGCTCTTAGGAATTGTTCCAATGAGGCATTTGTTCGTTCTGTTTGTCCGTCCATCTGATGATGGAATGCTAGGCTTATCTTTCATGTGATGTCTAATCCTTTAGTCATTTCTTTCCATAGGTCTGATGTGAATATTGATCCTGTATCACTGATGATATCTTTCGGTAGTCCATTCAGCTTGAAAATGTTTTTCATGAATAGCTGTATAAGTTGTTTCGTATTCATATCCTTTTGACAAGGTATCATGTGAGGCATCTTGGTCAGACAATCTACAACTACCCATATGGCATTATAGTTGTTCGATAGTAGTAGGTCTGTAATGAAATCCAAACTGATAGAGTTCCATGGTTTATCCGATATTGGCAGTGGTTGCAGTAATCTATAGGGCGCATGATGACTTGGTTTGATCCATTGACACATGTCGCAGTTTTTGACATATCGCTTAATATTTTGGTGCATGCTGGGCCAGTAGTATGTTCATTGTGTCAATTCCAATATCTTGGCTGTTCTGCTATGTCCATTTTGTGGTGTGTCGTGATGTGTTCTGATTACTCTGGTTCTTATCAGTTTGTCTTCTGGTAACCATATTTTTCCTTCGTACCACATATATACATCTTTCCAGTTGCATGACCCTAATGCAACCTTTGGGTATTCCTTATCTTTCCTTTCTATAGCTTTTCAAATATCTTGAAATAAAGCATCTCGTGATGTTTTTTCTTTGATATTCTTTTCTGTTCCTTGATCTTCTATTGTCCATAGTTACATAGTGTTGCTTTCTTCTGAGCCCTACACATACCCTTCATCTCTGAAGAATTGTTCTTTGGGTAAGAGAATCTTTTGCCCTTGTGTAATGCGATCATTTTCTTCCGTTCGTATGTCGTTTGTTCTTCATGTGAGAGCATCCGGTTTTGCCCCTTCCTTGCCTGGTCAATATTCGATTTTGATATTGTATTGGCTAAGCTCCTCACTCCACTGGATTTGTCATCCATTCAAGGCTTTGGTGGTCATGAATGGGATAAGATTCTTGTGATCTGTAAGGATCCTGATTGTGTGTAGGCTTCCTTGTGCATATTTCCTCCATTCCTTGAGGGCTTGCATGATTGCAAGAAGTTCTTTGTCGTGGATATCATTGTTGCATTCTGCCTTGGTCATCGTCTTCGATTGGTAGGCAATTGGTTTCCACAGTCCTTCCTTATCTTGTTGCGATATTATTTTAGAACAGACATAATTGGATGCATCTGTTTCGATCATAATTGGTGCCTCTAGGTCGAAGTGTCTTAGTATTGGGGTTGCTGTAAGTCTTTCTTTAAGACCTTCAAATGCCCTTTGCTCTGACTCTCCCCATTCCTACTTCTGATCCTTTTTTTATCCTGTTGTATAGTGGATTTACTATTCTGCTAAATCCTTCTATGAATCGTCGGTACAAGTTGCACAATCCCATGAAGCTTTGGATGTCTTTGACTTTCTCTGGTGTTGTCCATACTTTAATGGCATCTGTCTTGCTAGGGTCTGTTCATACTCCTTCAGAGTTGATGATGAATGCTAGGTATTCGGTCTCTTCCTTATAGAATTCGCATTTTGTTGGTTTCTGTTGGACCCCAATTTCTTTGAGTTTTTTTTTCTAGTATTGTGGCTATATCGTTCTGATGTTGCTCCATGGTATCCGAGTATACCAGTAGGTCATCCAGGTAGGCTATGCAGTTGACATCCAAGTATTTGCTGAGTGCATTTTTGACCCATCTTTGAAAGGTTGCTAGTGCATTGGCTAATCCAAATGGTATGACCATATATTCATATAGTCTGTACTGTGTCCTGAATGCCATTTTCCATTGGTCTTCTTTGACAATCCATATATGTTGGTATGCATCCTTGATGTCGAGTTTGGTGAAATATTTCACTATTTGCAGTCGATCCAAGGCTTCGCTTATCAACAGTAATGAATATCAGTCCTTTTCACTACTGCGTTTAGGCCTCTACAATCTCCACAGAACCTTAATCCCCTATCTTTCTTTTTGATGAAGAGTATGGGTTCGCCTGCTGATGAGGATGAGGGTCTTATCCATCGTCTTTCTAGGTTCTTTTCCAGGTATTCTCGGAGTTCTTTAAGTTCTTCCCCCCTTAAGTGGTAGAGCTTCATGAATAGTGGCGGTGCTTCCGTTTTGATCTTGTGATCTACTGCTCGATGCGGTGGCAACTCGGTTCTTTCTTTTTTTTCTAATATGTCTAAGAAGTTGTGATATTCCTTAGGCCCTATTTGTTTCAAAGTTTCTTTTTCACCTCTTGCTTTCTTTTGTAAGGCTAATTCAGTACTAATTGTTGTAGCTGCTAGCATGAGCCTTGCATCGTCCTACTTCAGGATTCTAGTGATTTCTCCCTTCTTGTGTATCCTGCCGAATGCTTGTGCTGAGATAAAAGCTATTGATAACTTTTCCTTATCATGAGTTAGTTCTTGGTGGTACATACTGCCGAATCCTTGGTCGCCCCTTTCTGTGGGTTGAAGTTGTTGTACTTCCTTAAAGGGTGTTGAGACTATTTTTTCGATGACTATCTCGGCAATCCTATTCCCTTCGTGGATTTTGTGATCTTTTTCTGACAGTTTTGCCAATAGGACCCAGATCTCTCATGTATAGTCTGTATCTATGACTCCAGTGTTGATGGTGAGGCCGTTCTTGCTTGCTAAACTACTTCTGGGTGCAATACTAGCATAGGTGTTCTCCGGCAGTCCTATTGATATTCCTGTTCCTAGGAGTTTTTGTCCCCTTGCTGGGATTATGGCTCCTTCGATGCTGAACAGGTCATTACCTGCAGCCTTTTGCGAACCTTTTATAGGTATCTTTGTGTCTTCTTTCAGCTTTTTGACCACTACCTCATAGTTGGGTCCTTCTCTAGTACTGATCCTTAAAATCCAACTTTTCAGATTTTCCTGAATTGCTTCCTTTTCTGGTACTGCATATACCGTCAGGGATGCATCAAGGTATACTATACTGCCTTACACCTGTCGCTATCGAAGGTGATTTCTTCTTTTTTCCAGTCGATCCTCGGGTTGTGATCTTTTAACCATGTCATACCAAGGATGACTTCATGCTTGACAAGGTTTGTCACTAGGAAAGTTGCTTTCTCTTTGTGGGTTCCTATGTCCATAGGAAATTCCATGACATGGGTGATTGGTCCTGCATCTGATACAGTTCCATCCACCATGTATATATCCCTTGGTTTTTCAATTTTTGTTAAGGTTAACTGATGATTTATAGCAAAGTTGCAATCTATGAAGTCTTCAGTTGCCCCTGAGTCCACCATTGCGTTTGTCGATACTTGTCGCTGTCCATTATGGAGTTGTACTTTGACCATGATGTGGTCCAATTTGAGGTTCCTTAGTTCTTTGTTGGATATTGCGGCGTTCAGGTGTGTGATTTTGATTGTTTTCATTTCGTCGTCCCCTGGTAAACCATTTCCTGAGGACGCTTTCTTCTTTTTGATGGGTTTTCGTTTAGTTATCCCCAGGACCATTTATTCCTGAGGATTTTCATCATTTAAATCCTCCTCTTGCTCTTTTTCCACCTCCAGTTTTCAGATTCTTGTCCTATTGATGTTGGCCTTCTTGACTCGACAGTGTTTTGCCATGTGACCCTTCTTTCCGCATTGGTAGCGTAGTCCTTCCTTTCTGCGTTTCTTCCATTCTACCTCAGGTAATCTTGCGTATTTCTTTGAGTTTGTTGCATCTAGATCCATTGGTTCTCCTGGGGGCGGGGTCTATTTGAATGTTCCATCATTGTTCCGTGGGGCTATTCCTGACTTGTTTCCCTTCTGAATATGTGTAACAATGGTCAATTTGGGTTCTTTAGTGATTATCCAACTGACAAGTTGTTCCATAGTTATGAATGTTGTTGTGTCCATTCCCTATGCATACTGCAGGGTTGGGTCCATCCCTGCTAATAACCATTCTCCTTTTGTTGCTTCGTTCAATTCTGCTTCAGTAGCAGTCATCCTGAAACTGTTCCAGTATTCTGTTATCAACCTATTTCCGTGTCTTAATCCTTTGAGTTTCATTCGAGCCTCTCCTGTTGCATCTATTGCTCTGAATTATTCCTTCATGGCTGTCTGGAAGGGTTCCCAGTATCCATCCCAGGGTTGCAGTAGACTTCCTTCTGCATAGGCCGTGATCCAGGTAGCTGCATCTCCTCTTAGCAGACTCATTGCATACACTATTTTGTCCATGTCGTGGTTCTCATGCCATCCTACTGCCTGGTAGTAAACCTTTAGTTTGGCTAGCCATGTTCGTAATTGGCTTCATTCTCCATTGAAGGTTTCTGGTTTTTCTGTTTTGGGTCTCCTTTCCCCTTGTAGCCCTGTCAGGATCTGTGTTAGTTGTTCTGCTGTCAGTGCCAGGGGTTGTCCCACCTCTTCTTCTCCTCCTTCATGATCTCTGAGGGGGGGGTTCATTGCTTGGTCTCCTGCTGCTTCCGCCATTGTTGTCATTGAGTGTTGCTTTTGTTACATGCAACCAAATATTATGATAGGCCATATGATCTCTTCTATTTTATATCTTGTGACAGGCAACGATTCTATATTTAGTGTTTTCGTAGAAGTAATCTTACTTACCTTCTATTGTATTATCCTTCCTTCGAGAATCCTAATACTTGTCATCTTACACTACATCTTAGATATCAACCTTCGTCAATACTAAATCCTTAGAGTGCCAACTTGCATTAGTCTTGGTTCCCTTTCTGATTGTTCAGTATATGTATAAAGAGCGTAAAGGTGTTTTATTCGTAATATAATAGATAGGAAATAACTTAGATAGTTGCATGAAGAACTAACTACCAGGTCCTATTGACCTGCTTATATAGTTCTTCCAGCAACCCGCTTACAAATTAAATGAGTCACAACTGTGACTCATATACTTGCATAATATATAACCTCATGACCATACTTGGTCATGCGCAAATGTCCCATGACCTTAAAGGGGTCATGTGCAAAACCTCATGACTCGTATAAACGAAGTCATGCCTCTTAATCCTCATGACTCATATGCATACATATGAGTCAACACTCAACATACCCATCAAATTCAAATATAAACAACTATGGCTCACAATTGTGAGTCATGTAGAACCCTATGACTCATATGTGAGTCATAGTGTGAAAACATAACCTTATATGACTCAACTGAGTCATGTGCAAAAACCTTTAACAAATGAAATACTATGACATACAATCGTATGTCATGTGAAACCATTACAAATCGTGCCAGGTTTGTAATAATCTGTCTAACATAGGAACTATCGTGTCAACTGCAGGGGTTTGCAGGACCTGCAGCATGGAGAAAGTATACCTCATGGCTTTCCCAGGAGTCTTCCTTCACTTGGGTCATAGGGGAGACTTTTGGATGAGGAGGCTCAACTCAGGGGTTCCACAGAGTTTGTTGCAAACTTTTTCCTTGTGATTAAAAATGTGAAGGTTCATTTGTATGAGATTGTTTTTGGGTTGTGATAACAATGGTTCCTTGAGGAACATCGATTTCTCAGTGAGAAGTGAGGCTCTCGAAAGGCACTTTTGGCCAGACCAGGGAATGGGGTCACCCTCCGGAGGGGTGAGGATGAAGACTTGTTGTGTGAGAATAGGAGTAACAACCGAACTAGAAACAGTATGAACTGGGTGGCTGTGAGTCAGCCCTATTGTCAGTTTCACCTGGCCTGAGCTACTGGTGCCATTGTAAACAGTACAGTAGTTGTTCTCTGAGGTATTTTGAACCATGTTCCCCTCATGTTTGATACCCGCATGGCTGACTATATTTAAGCCAACAGTTACCCATCCAGAGCCCTGTGGATTGACTACTCTTGCACCTTTTGGGGACAGTGGAGATCCCACTGCGGGTGTTCACAGATCTTGGGTTTTGCCTTGGAGGGTTGGATGTTTGTGATAAAATGCTGGTTTCTGTTGTTGCATTCTCTGTGATTCAGCTGGCCCAGGCAGTATGTCCTACTTCAGAATGCAAGTCAGCTTTCGCAGAAATGATAGGGCCTAAGATAGGAACCAGGATCTGACACATAAACGCAGCACACTCAGGAGCATTGTGAGATAGGCATACTACAGACATCATTTGGTGCTCCACTCTATCAATTGACTGATCTTCAACCATGCAAGGTCTAAAAAAAGATATTTGGCGACAGTGGTTTTTCAAGTTCTTGAAAGTCTTCTCTGTTATAAAAGATCCTAAGACTGTGGGTATAAGATAGCTTGACTGTCATTCTGGCTCAAGGGTGGGCACATAGCAAACACTGTTCAGATAGTCCAAATTGTCCTCAAATTCCAATTTTGGTGTTTCATCCACAATCTTAGAACCATTCATGATCAACTCAGACATGGTCTTTGTTATCCTGGAATCCCCCTCCAGGCTCTCAATTGGTACCAATGCATTGAATTAAAATCCGAAGTCATTGACTTCCTCTAGAGACATCAGATCAACTGATGACAGTTCTTGACAACCTACAGAAATGAATTAAGAATGGATCAATAGAAGTTGTTCAATTTCAAACTGATTCTGATACTATTTTGGGTTCCAGTTTACCAACCAAACCAGTTAAAAAATCTATTAACAAAAGCATATCCTCATCAACCTCAGAGGAGAGGTTTTGATAAACTATCTCTTCACCTGAACAGGGAGAATTAAGGCACTAGTTCCAGTGCTAGAAGCTGACCATTTCACTGCTTCTGTAGTAGCATCTCTACCACTTCATCTTTTATTGGAGACCAAATTAGCACCTCCATAGCTGTGCACTCCACAAGCACGAGTGGTAAGATTGTTCAAGCAAGTGTCAAATGGAGAGACTTTCTGAGAAGATATAGTACCACCTTCTTGCAGAGAAAACTCTATAACAACAACATCACAAAGTTAGTATCTGGATACAAAAATAATTGTACTTGAAACAAGAAATATCATACCAGTTAAAGTATCTCCTGAGAGATCAGGGTGGTCTTCACCACCAAAGTTTCTGACAAACGTGACTATTAATGGTTAATAAATAAGACTATCAGAGAGTGAAGAGCACTTGTAGTATTTAGTAGTAGTTCTGTTGGGGGTTCTGTTGAGGGTTTTGTTGAGGGTTTTGTTGAGGGTTTTGTTGAGGGTTTTGTTGCAGAGGTTAGTGTAGTGATGATTACAGGTGAGAAGAGAAAACAAGAAAGTAGGAATAAAGACCAAGGCTCAAACCCTGAACTTCAAATGGCTTGAGTGTTGTGAACTCAGGGAAAAAGCCTTCTCTAAAAAAAAAAAAAATGAAAAATGAAAAATGAAAAAAATAGACATTTAAAAAGGTTAAGGCCCTGTTCAGCATGCCCAATTAAAAAAATCACAATGAAAGCTGAAAATGGAATTAATTCTGAAAAAGAAAAATAGCATTTTTCTGAAAAGATAGCTGCTTGGTAACACACAATTTCTTTTGCAATAATTTCTTGCCCTTTTGCTAAACAAAAGTTACCTAGAGGGTTTACATCAAATAAATAATATTTTCTTAATTGTGACTACTCTTTTCACTTTTAAGGGTATACCATTTGTAATAATAATATTTTCTCGAACTGTTTTCCTGTGCCAACATTCCCCATAACAACATCACTTGTGAACCAACAACTTTATCAATATCATCTCATACAAACCACCCAGTGATCCAGGACCACAGACAACTATCACCAACTCCCCCCTTCACCAAATGCCGGCACCACCCACTACCCTCTTAGTGGGCTCTCATCCTGGGTAAACAACTACTCTATCGCTTACCTCTCATGCAACCCCACTCATTATCAGTCATACCTCATGTTAGCTGCCCTTCTCCTAAACTGCTTCCCTCTTTGACTCTCTTTCTCATTGGCTGCTGTTCTACTGGCTGTCATTCTTGCTGGCTGCCATTCCCGCTGACTGCCATTCTCACTGGCTGCCGTTCTCATCAGCTGCCATTCTTGTTGGCTGCCATTCTCATTGGCTGCTTTTCTTGTTGGCTGCCATTCTCATTGGCTGCTTTTCTCATCTGTTGCGCTTCTTGTCAGCTGGCTTTCTTGTCTGGTAACCACTTCATCTATTTCCTTCTTCACATACTATCTGATTGGTAGCCTGATCCTCAACAACTTCATACTTGTGATTTTTTACTACTAAGGTGTGGTTCTCTCTGCTCCTTGTTTCCCTTTACAGTTTTATGGTAGGAATATTTGTCTACTTTCCTAAACACTGTAATTATTATATGACAATAAATAATTATCTTGATCTATTTTCATATACTGACTGTACAAATAGAATAATGGGAAACAGTTTGTGGGTGTTATCCACAGAAACATTTCTTGTTGAGTACTTTTTGGATTGAGTCGAGAATGGAGACAGAATTGAGAATGGCTTCAAAAAATCTGTATGGACCGGCCTGGTTGCTGCATTAAATGCAACTTATGTCAAGAATCCAGAGGATAAGTCTTTCTCTGTTGCTCAGGCAAAAAGTAAAGAACTGAGTATAAGTTATAACCTTTCTCTTTCCTTCTCTGCTAATTACAAAAACATAACCTATATGAATGAATAACTACTAACCATGAGCGAAATAGTTGAAAAAAGAGTTTGAGATAGTGAAAGCACTCCGGATGAACTCAGGCTTTGGTTGGGATAGTGTTAGAGGAATTGCAACAGCACCATCTGAAGTCTGGAGATCTTACTTGGCTATAGGTGATATTAGCTCCTTTTATTATCCCTTGGGTAAAAAGCTTCCACTTAATATTGACGTATTTCTTTTTATCTAGGTACATAAAGAAGCTGGCAGATATAGTAACAAGGCTTTTTCTCTCTATGATCAGCTGGCAGAGCTTTTTGCTGGCATCTCTGCAACTGGACAGTTTGTACGTACTAGTGTAATTATGTCAGCTGCTGAACTATCCAGCCAAGATTCAACAAATATCGATACAGGACTACTTCTCAGTCCCTCTACCTCCAATGAATCCCTCCTTTCAAGCTCAAGTGTGGAAGATATCCAAGAGATTCAAGCTCCTAACTATAGAGTTACTACTTCTATGTCAGCTGAGGAGTCTGGTCAGACTTCTAGTCTCAGCCATGCAAGCCATCACCAGAGACCTCTTGTGAGGAGTACTAGTGTCCTGTTTGATGACAATGGTGATACAGAAGCTGAATATACACTACTAAGGAAGAAAAGAGTTCACCCTGTAAAGACTTCACAGGTTGCTCTTGTTAGTGTAATGGAAAATCTTTATAATGAAGCTGTATGGTAGGGGGTTGACAAGGAGCCATGTGTTGAACAGTTAGCAATTACCAAGCTTCTTGAGCTCTATGTTAGAGGAGATAAGCTGTTGGATACTGAGATTGCAAAGCTTGTTGCTGTTCTACAGAAGCGTGAAAATGCTGTTGGATTCTTATCTATTGTTGCTTATGAAACAATTCGAGATAGTTGGCTTCAGGACCCCCTTTCTGATTAATACTAGTATTTGGTGGTTACCAAGAGCAATAATCTTGTACTAGTATACTTAAACAAGTTGAGAATTAGTGACAGTATAATAAATTATCTCCCTTATTCTATTTTTGGTTTATGAAGGCATTATTCACTACCGACTATTGAGAACATGGTTTAAATACAACTGATAGTCAGTCCACATTGCTTCTGCAATCTCATCCCTTTTCACCTCCATTGAATTGTTGCTTTCAGGTCCAATATTAGTCCCCCTCTCTATCTCATAACCTGGACTACCTTCAGTTCTCACAGAAGGTCTATCCTTTTCAGACTCATCAATTCTACTCTCTTCATCAGTATGTAATTGAACAAGCTGAATATCTGTAGTTCACTCTTCCATATTAGTTGTTCGTTCCTTTTGAACTAGTCCTCATTTCAATTTTTGTTTTACTGATTAAATCCTATGATTACTTACCAGATATATCCACATCCCCACTAATTCGTAGAAGATTGTCATCCTCAGTGTCATTATTCCCCATGACTTCATCCTCCCAATCATTTTCCATACCACCACTACTCTCAAGTCCCCTTGATCTCGCCTGAGTGAAATTTCGTTCATAATTCTTGTCCTAGTTACTAATGAAGTTGTGGGCAGCAGTCAAGGCAAGTACTAACTTCACTTGACTTATCATTGGGTATTCAGGTACCACTTTGAGGATTGGAAATCGACATTTAACAATCCCAAATATTCACTCAATAGCATTTCTCAATTGTGAGTGCCTAAGATTGAAAAGTTCTTCCTTATTGGTTGGTCTAAAGGTATTATTAACTGGATTAGTATTTGTTAATTTTTAACACTAATGAGCGACTTAAGTGCTTGATGATTGAAAATGGTAGGAATGCTTCAAATCACTGGCAAAGGTGGACTTCCTTATTCCGAGACTGGTATTGCTCTCTTAGGTGATATCTAACCTCCCTGTAAGGGGTCAGACAACCATCCTTTAAACCATATCCAGAATCACACAGGTAATATTTTCCTTCAGGAATTTTGAAAACTTTCTGGAATGCATCCTTTAAGACTCTACCATCGTGCGCTGACCCTTACCATCCTGCTAGCACATAATAAAACCTCATGTCAAAAGAACAAGCAGCCATCACATTTTGTAACAATGTTTCTTTTCTATATCGGTAGGGAATAGCAAGGTCTGCTGGTATGCGCACTGCAATGTGGGTACCATCAATAGCTCCTAAGGCATCCTGAAAGTATGGAAAGAATTTCGGGTTTTGTTCCACCTCCCATGCACATTCATTTGGCAGGAGAGTTACTAGAGTTGTATGCATTGCAACCAGACTGTCCAATACCTTGTTGAAATATCTATACAGTTTTTTTTTATCAGTTTCACTGTTTGGAGTTACAGGTAGTTGGGATTTTGATTTCTTACTGACTGACAGTATCCGGACTAGAGTGAAAACGGTCTTGGACATCCCTACTTGAGGCATTATGTCTTACTGTACAAATAAAGATAGCCACCTGCTCCTTAATTGTTACTGCTCTCAAATCCCTTAGGAATTTGGCCTCCTCCAGCCAATCACATAACTTGAGAAATACTGCCCTTGACATTCTTAAAACCCCATGCACTCTGTGTGGATTACCATCAATAGCAAGAAGTTCCTTAACATAGGCATGGCCAGTAAGTCTTGAAGTCCGACAGGGTTCAGGATTATATCTTTTTGCAATTATCTCTCCAGTGGTAAGAGCAACAGCAATCAAAATCTTTGGCATTAATACCACATTTGATTTATTCTCCAGTTTGTTTTGAATTATTATTTCACTCATTTTGGACTGGTGGTAGAGTTTCAATTGATAAAGGTTGAAATATGGATAAATAATAATCATACACAGTATTGATAGCATGTGGTTTAGTATCTGAATTTCTTTAAGCAACTATCAAATACTATAACCCTATATCCTGGTCCAATAAAATATCACTATTCAAAAAAATTGAGGTACGATTAAAAAAAATGACAATTATTGTGGCAAGGTGAGCACGGCCCAATTGAAATTAATTTTGACAGCGAAAAAATAGCATTAAAGTGGAAAAATCACAATTTTTCTGACATGCCGAACAGGGCCTAAATGGGTAGGAGTAGGGCCTGAAGACCGAATGCAGAATTAATCCTTCGAGAAAGAGAAACAATCATAGTAAGTTTTTGGGATGCAGGAAGGTTGTTGGAGGGTGAAGTGTCCTAGTGAAGATTTCTTTGAGAGTGGTATAGCTGGAGAATGGAGGAAGGTGTCATGTAAGGCTGAGACGAAGAAACATTTATAAGAAGATCCCAAGACTGTTCCTGGACTCAGAAGGCAGTCCCATGTAGGGTAAAATGACTCCCGATTCCAGGGCTTGAAGATACTCCACATGTGTGAGCACCAAAATTCGTCATCGTTGCACACTTGCTTCAATATGCATTTTCGGGTTGCCCTTAGGCCAGCCTTGATCCTAGTGCCTTTCAGAAATTGATTTTTTTTCTTTTTCTTCTTCTTTCCTTCGTGCCATTCATTTCTGTATTTTTGAATGTTCCCAATGCCTTTACAAGCACGATTTTGTAATATGAACGATGCTTGTTAGCTCGTAGCTGTAATACTGATAGATAATTTGCCACACCCTCTTCAACAATCAGCCTTTCTTTGATATGAGGATTGCAAAATAAAGACATGGAGAAAAATAGTACCGTCATTTATCAAAATACTTCATATTTGCTACACACGACACCAGGACCTCTCCATACATGTCCACGTTGAAACACCGAACAAAGCGCGAGGCGGAAACTAACTAAAGGTGTAAGAATTGAAACCAATTGCAACAAGTACCTAGCGTAAACCATAAATAAGACCCCAAACAAAGAACCTGACCCCACTAACAAATTTTTTACTTTGCATCACACCATATCAATCGACCTAATCATAAGTAGTGATGGTGCACTGTGCAATACTGTAGCTGACGTTGGAGATGCTGAGTTGAGATTAAGCTGTTTATGACCAATGAGACGAAAAACAGAAGGGAAGAGAAAAAGATATGAAGAAATAGTGAAAGGAAGCGATCCTCACCATATGTATGTCGCAGGCTTATGTACAAGAGGATGGCGTAAGCAGTCACACAGTATCACTTGTGAAGACTGACTAGAGAGGGCCACCCCGAATTCCAGCAATGGGAGAAATAACAATAGTAAACTTGAAGGTGCAAAAATTGTCTCTTGGCAAATACTTACTTGATAGGTAAACTTGTCGAGTAAGAAGTTATCAACAACACGGCTATTGTTAGGGTGTCCCAGGAATGGTATCTGCACTTCCAGCTTTCCCAGACAACCCTTGACAAGGAAAGATTGCTAATAACGAGCAATGAGGGGAACATGCAGAAGAGCAATAGGAAAGGAATTTCCACCCGCCAGTTTATCAATTTTCCAAAGCGAATAGATAGCAGCGGACAAGACACCAAACTGCAGTGTTGTTCAACCTCCGACAAACCAATATCCACTGAGAGGGGAACTCTGATGTGCCGGGCTTCAACTCGACTGCGCGAGTTTGTCACCTAACTTATGCTCTACCTCCAAAACACTTTGCCAAGCCTCATTTTGCATCCATTAGGTAAGCAAGGGACAATAATTACTCAACCTACTCATGCGCAAATTAGTATCCTATACTACTTGAATACCAGAGAACCGTGCTACGGCTTGCTAGTTCCCTCTCCTCGTAAATCACCGTGTATATTGAGTTAGTTTTGAACCCTAGGTTTGGAGTGTTTTGATATTGTCTAACTTAGCCTAGAAGCTCAATTTCTACGTTCTATAGCAATTCCCTTGAATTCGAGTCAATACGGTACAGTATATTGTGTAGTACTCGATATTGGAGGTAATAACTGACACCACAAATTTCGAAGACATAATTCGCGGCTGAGTATGAATGTCAATTTTAAGTGCCCGGCACATATTGATTTATTTTTTTGCACTTGAGTTTCTTATTTCCCATGTCATGAATGAGGTGGTTTATACTAACTAGTACCATAAAAACTTTTACGATTCGCCATCTCGGGAATAGGTGGTATCTCCAGAGGATGTCATAGTGACATGCGAGGGGGTTAAGCGAGGCATAACTCATGGAGCCGAGTGATGGAGCCGAGTGACAGAATGTGATTCGGAAATTCGGTTTCCACTTAGTGTGATATAAAATTGAGTCTGCATACGTGAATGAAATTAGCTGAGGTCTCAACAATGAAGGTTTAAGAATGAGTGAGGATGATGAGAGTTTGGAGAATTGTCTTAGCTCAGGGATAGGTAGTAAAGTCACAGGTCATAGAGGCTTGAGACCTAAGGGAATTCTCATAGGTTCAAGAGTTTTTACACTGCTAACATAATTTATGGTGTAACTGACCATGACAGTGAAACCGATCAGTGCCAAGACAACTACCCCACCCTCACAGTGAGGATCCAACAGCACCTGGACAGTGAGTGAGAATACCCAAACCACATACCATGCCTCAACAAAATGCAGGACAACAATCAGAGCGTGAAAACAACATCCAGCTTGCAATGCGGGCATACTGAAAGAGTGAAAACTCATTGATGAGGGTGATGGCGGAGAAGTATAGTGTGCCATATTCTACTCTCTGGGACTGGCTAAATGGGACCCAGGATCAGAAGACAAGTTACGAGCCTATGCAATTGTTCACCAAGCAGGAAGAAAGAGCTATTGTGCAGTGGTGCAACTGCTTGGATGACTGGAGATTTCCACCCAAACTTACCATGGTGAAGCAGATGGTCGAACACCTTATTCAAAAGTGTGTAAGCCAGCAGCAGTAGCTAGGAAAGCATTGGTTGAAATGCTTCTTAGATAGGAATCCTGAATGAGCAAGCCAGTTTAGCCATAGATTAGATCGACAGTGGGCATAGGCAAGCAACCCCATGGTACTGAGGGACTATTTTAAAAAGGTATGGCCTCTCACTATTATTTTTCAAATGTTAGTTACTAATCAAGGAATATAGCTATCACAAGCAATCAAGTACTATGGAATAGTACCGGAGAATATGTATAATATGGATGAGAAAGGGTTTACGATGGGGAAGGGGGAAAGGTGTAAAGTGATATATAGAAGAGTGAGGAAAAACCCTAGACTAACACATGATGGAAGCCAGGAATGGGTGACAGTAATAGAGGCTGTTTCCGCAGCTGGAATTGTCCTACCCCCAATGCTTATCAATAAAGGTGAAGCACATTCTATGGGCTAGTACGCAGCACTGTGGAAGTGAGACATGGCTACCTTTTCCTACTCAAAAAAAGGTTGGACTGATCAGGAACTCAGGAGGATGGAGTAGCTCGAGAAAAACTTTGAAATATCAACCATGGAGCTGTAAGCACCCGGATTGTACTATCTAACTATTGGCTAAGTTATAGGCCTATTTAACAGGCTTTTAGATGTTTATTCCACTTAAAGTGTAAGCTAATAGGTTAAATTTGAACTGGGCAAAAGGAAAATACCGGTTACTCCTACTCGATGGACATACCTCACATCTCACCTGGGAGTTTTTCAACTTTTACCTCTCCCATCGTGTAATCCCGTTGTGTTTTCCTGCTCACCTGACACACCTTCTGCAGCCCCTAGATGTTGGGTTGTTTGGCCCTCTACAACACTACTATAGTGCAGAGCTAGATGAATGCATAGTGAAAGGGGAAGAAGGAATGAATAAAGAGGAATTTCTACAGTAATAAAGCATGAAGTGCAGGTTAAGGTAGAATTTATTAATTAATTAATATAGAGGATATTGCTACCTGCACGGAAACGTGCATATACAGAAAATAATATCTTGTGGGCATGGGAGGGGGCTGGTATACAGCCCTTGAATCCAAGACGTGTCTTGGATGCCCGAAGTGAGACCAAGCAATCACACACCAAGAAAACCTCTACAATCCTAGTACCTAGTACCCTGTGAACCTCATGCAACAACTGCCTGCTAGCAAGATGGGGAGTTAAAATGGTGAAAGGAGAGGTGACCCCAGCATGAGAATTACAGTCCATTATAGACTCCTTGTCTAAAGGTCTCCAGCAAATGATTATTGAGAAGGAAATTGAGCAAGAAATGCATAAGCAGTTTCGAGAAAAGGTTCTGAAAACCTCAAAGCTCAAGACTGGGGACTGCCGGTGTCTTACAAAGGTATGGGTCATTGATACCGAAGAGGTATTATGACTATGAGAGGCAAGAGAGATTGTTGATGCTACAAAGGCAGTGAAAGCAGCTGGTGGGTAGAGGCAGACAAAAAAGAGCAATACAGAGGGTATGGAATGGCCAATAACTGTTACAAAAAAAAAGATTTTGTTATCATTGAGGCAGAAGGGGAGTTCCATTCTAAGGGATCTTCTATAAAGGTATCTGGGGAGGAGGGTGGTTGCTATAGTGGAAGTGAGAGTGATTCTGAAGGGGATATACAGGGTTTTGATGAGATTGCTATAAAGGATGAAGGGAGAAAGGAACTTAAAGGAGCAGTGAGGGTTGCTGAGATGGTGGCAAACCTAGATAGAGTTTTGGAGGAGCATGGGAGATCGTTACACCGTTGTGTAGCTAAATAAACTTGGGTGATTTGTTGTGAT
Organism: Choiromyces venosus 120613-1; assembly: GCA_003788595.2. Taxonomy (NCBI): domain Eukaryota; kingdom Fungi; phylum Ascomycota; class Pezizomycetes; order Pezizales; family Tuberaceae; genus Choiromyces; species Choiromyces venosus. Next base: position 510,462 of record ML120366.1, read on the forward strand.
CAGTAACCCCGTCATGGGTGGTTACACCATAAATTACATTAAGTTAAATCTATGTTGCATTAAGTATTTTCATATGATGCCACTTGGTTCCATGATATTAGGTTTTGTAGGAGAAATTTAATTTAATATAATGGTACTACATTTATATTATTTGATGCAACCTATAATCTTTCATAAATATTTGATCAACATTCTGCTTTTTTTGAAAACAGATGTACTACTTTTCATGCTTTTCAAGATATTGCTCCCATAATAAGACATGATTTTCTATTAATATGAAGAGATATCAGACATAGATTATATTGTGTCAGTTTTCTACAACTTAACCAATTCTGAGTTTGAACCAGAGGTGTATGACTCCTAATACAGGAACTATGAGAATGATCAAATGTCAGTGTAGTGAGATTAATATAAGACAAAGGGGAACCTTATACTGTAGAACTATAGCACCAAGAACTGGTACCCAAATTATAATGTTTCATTGACTCTATTTTGTGATTTAAAATGTTATTTATAATGTCTTCAAAACGAATCAGTAAGAAGTGGCATGGACCAAAACCTAAGTAAATTAGTGAAAGAGTATTGAATCAATGAAGCATTAATCCAATTGTTTGAGTTGAGCATACCAATAGCCAACAATAGAAAATCCATATCCTCACATTCCTCAAGCATCACTGAATTGTACACAAGAGGTCAGGCAAATTCCAAAAGCTAATCCAGCAAGAGGCTGCTGACCAATTCCAAATTCCTTGTTGAACAATTAGTAAATTTGTAAAAAAAAAAAAAGTTTGGAATAGAGAAAGTAGGTATCAACAGCAAAGGGTGGGCTCTGAATTGAGAAATTGAGAATTATAGTAAATGCTGGTAGTCAGAACTTGAGGAAAGATTATGTGGCAACTTTCTTGAATAGCAAGGGCAGGGTCAGATAGTACAGAAGGGATGGTTTCATGTTCAGGTAGGGTTACAATTTTGTGAGTTGTATTCCAATAGGGATCTAACAGTATTCCAGTTTCGTAGTAAGTGGTTTGCTGGTTTCCAAGGTTGACATTGCATTAGTTTAAAGCAATATGACAAAAAAGGCACAAAAGATTGCAATCAAATACCAAACTTTAGTCCTCAATTGGCTTTGATTCAATCAGAGAATCTCTGAGTCACACATGACCAAGTTTCTAGAAACTATGCTTCAGCCACCAGTTAGTTAGTTAATTTTTGGAGTCCAATATTTGCAACCTCAATGAGACCCTAATCCCATTTGAGTATTTAGAAGAGAAGACTTACAATGTGAAGGGGGAAAAAACTATTTAAGCAAAGCTGTCACAAAATAGCTGGATAAGCATTAGGCTTCATTGCTTCTTTGCATTGTTACAGATGGGGTACCTTGGATGCTGCCAATGATTATTTTTCATGGGAAGAGGGAGAGACTAGGGTCAGAGTGGTAGCAGTATTATCCAAGCATAGAGGTAGAATTCAATGAAAAAGCCTATATGAATGATCAGCTTTTCTTGCACTATATTGATACATACCTGATACTTGTTTTGGGTGGGTGGCCAACCCTTTTCACCTTAGACTTGATGGGGTCTCATAAAATACCTGCCATGCTTGAGAAGTTGCGCTTATACAACATTACACCCTCACTCATTCCTGGCAGCTGTACCAGCCTTGTTCAACCCCTAGATGTCATGATTAATAAACTTTTTAAAGAAGACATGTGAGAACTTACCAACATAGCTATCTTTGAGGCCAAATATGCTCAGTCTTTTCACTGGTAGAGTGTCACTGATTGCTGCATACTTACTACCTCCTGTATTAGGGATGCCTACTACAGGTTTTATCTTGAAAAATTTGATTTAATTTATTGTGTCTTCGGAAGGGTTGGACTATCTCTCCTGACTGATGGGAGTTCTGACTTGGAGTTGAGCATAAAGAGATTTAGGTACTTGGAAATTGGAAATTGATATAATTACTATCAAGTAGTGGATGAAAGCACTGACATTCCTGGAGATAATAATGATGATACAATAGAATTTGTTTAATTTATTTTTGTTTATACAATTTATCCCACTCTACTAACTCTTCTGAAGTCTAACTCTGATCAAAAAAAGCAAATACATGTCTTATTCATCACTGCTAATCTCTCACTCACTATGACAAGCCAAGACCTTGCTCCCACTTTTTGTCATATGTCACAAAGTCCTGAGATGGTGAATCGCAAAGCTTTTTACGGTATAAGATACAGTCATTAGACAAAAGTCATGGTGAAACGTGGTTTCCCTCTGCCTGTGGGATGCTCTCCTCTCACGTGTCGACCTCAATTGCGCAATACCCCCCGCCCCCCCTTACGCCACTTTAATCTCCTTTAAAGAGACGAATATCCCTTCACCAACACTTTATCTAGTCACTGTATAACGGTGAAAATGCATAGTGGCGGGAGGAAAATACTGTAAAGAACTATGGGGCGAATTTCAAGACGTTGCGATCATCTAAAAAGTCTCATTATCATTGTTCTCATCCAGGTGTTGAAATCCCCATGATCCGTACTTCAAATTTAAAACAAGTTCATTATAATTGGCATACTTGATGGCCCCGAAGGAGCTCCGTCACGATCACAGTTCAAACAGACTCAGTATTTCGAGGAAGAAAAAAAGAAAGACATTTTATTCGCATCAACACGATGACTATGACTCAAAATCATCAACCGTGTAACTCCACCCTTCTTCAGAAACCTGGCTAAATTCCCCTAGATATGCACGCCAGATAAATGGAGAAAAGAAAATGCAAAATTCAAAGATCAGATCGCAAAGGAAGGGGATGGCATACACGGAGCACTTTAGGTTTATTTACGGACAAGATTCAGCGCTTCGACAAGCTCACCCGGACTATTAGTACAAGGATTGTGCGCGTGCCTAAAAACGCCCTTCCTCGCGTTCCAGCTTCTGAAGCGTCTTCCTTGCCCAGAGTGCCCCGGCGATACTGGTGCAGCGTAAGTATATGTTCAAGACCCCGTAATCGCCCTCAGAACGTTCGGCATTTGAGTTCTCCCACTGCACGGCCTTCTCGTTCATTCCCGCTTTTCCCAAATCTGCATTGACACCTTCTCCAGTTACCTTTTCCCTCATGTTATAAATGGCTAGACATCTCGTAGCACCAGTCTCGGTGGTAGATGCCGGAAGTATATACATGATGTTGAACAGACCAGTAGGGATATCGTCTTTGCGAATTATGTCTCTTTCTCCAAAGATCAAATTCCATTATATTCAATGGCAAGCCGCGCCATAACTCGTCACTCGGTCTCCGAGGGAGCACGCTTGTGAGAAAATGCTGACATGATCGGAGTATCTTCCTATCCTTACAACCTGTTCGCTCCCGAGCGACGCAATTTCAAATCCCCAATAGGTCATCACCTTTTTAAAACTAGTTCTTGTTCTTATTTTTGGTGCTTAATGTCTCCTTATTGCTACATCTTTGCATTCCTTACCGGCTGTGGATCGCAATATTGAGAACACGGCCGGTCTACAAATGACCACATCAGGAGGCATGATCTATGGGAAGATTTGGTTTCGGGATATAGAAACTGGCATGATATTGTGCATGGACAAAATTAACTGAACAACAACAAATACTAATGATTTCGGCTGTGATGACAACCTCCTCAATAAATCCAACCACTCCAACATCAACCAAGAAAAATAATTAAAAATAATTTAAATACATAGCAGTAATCAGTACTTAGTATACCATCAATCTGCCTTATTAATAGCTTTCATCCTATCTACCATAGATCGTGCTAGAGTATCAAAGACTTTTGGGTCAAGAAGCCCTTAACAATAAGTAATGGCCTCCTTAATTGCTTTTTTTGACCATATCCTCAGGACCTTTCATGAGATGGACCTCAGGATACTGCTTAGAAAGCTTATCCTTAATCAGAGACCTGATATTCTCAATTGGATTGAGATCTGGTGGATAGGTAGGAATTTCCAATAGGGTAATTCCATGCTTCCTGAGCCACCTCATGAAGGGCAAGTGAGTCCTAGAATTATCACTAATTAAGAAGACCTCCTGTTCTCCCAATTCTCTCCTAATATCCCCCCATATCCTTACAAAGTCATAATGATCATAAACATCAATAATGGACTTTACAGTAACTCCACCACCAGCAGAAGAAGGATCAGGAGAAAAAGGAAGAAATAGAACATGCCTTTGACCATGAAAAAACTGGGTCATCGTTTGGCTAACCTTTCTCTCTCTTACCCTAGGACTAGACTCAATACAGTCCTTATTCCACTTCTCCTTTGGATATCTAAATATCAATTTCCTCCTCTTTCCTCCCCCCCTCTCAACAGTAACCTCATCTACCCACATTGCCCTCCTCCTCCACGTCTCGTTAGTCCAATGCCTATAAGCCAATGCCCATTCCAATCTCTTCTGAGTAAGAGCCTTATCAATATGTACTCTCTCTTGAGCCATCCACTTTTTAAGATTTCTTTCTGCTACCCTACGATTTATGGTCTTCTTAGAGACTTCTGGTCCAATTTTCTTGGCAATGTCTTTGTAGGTGGTATTGCAGTTTTTAAGTGCTTCCTCAACCATAGCATTGTTCTGAGCCTTTGAAGTCTTAGGATATTTTCCTCTAACCTTTCTCTCTTTTTCCTCTTGGTCTCCTGCTACCACTATATCATGAGCAATAGTAAGGACGATATTGAGATAGTTGGAAATTTCTCTCAAGGGCATGCATCTCTCATGCAACTCATATATCCTCCCTCTTGTGCATTCACTGAGATGCTTAGAAGGAATAGGTTTATAGGCATAACTGTGAAGAATAGGAGCCATTATTTCTTAGAATAAAAAAGGGAGGATATTATGAGGTTCTAGTTGAGAGGTAATGATTTTTCTGGGAGGATTTGTTGTGCAGAGTTGTTGCAAAGTGATGGTTGCCACACTCACATGCAGTGTTTGGTTAACTTTGTCCATGTACAATACAAGATAACCAAAGCACCATCTATAGAGACCATTGTACAATAGTGGTAATGTTTTTCTTAAGCTTTCAAAGACCGATAGTGCCTGTTTTCGTAATTGAAACCATGGAGGATTGTGTTGGGTGTAAAAGATTCAACATCAGTGACTAGTGTCATTCCGGGTCTGAAGGCATAAGGCAGAGTATGTATGCCTCTGGCACTGGGCTTTTATTTTCATGAATATTGGCATATGTGAAGGTAAGCAACTGAGTGCTTTGGCACAGCCGGAGCAGAAAAAAGAGTAATACTTCTTTGGACTTTTTATCATGAGATATTGGGGTGCTGGGTGGCATTTTGGGCATGCTTACTGAATAATTCCGGGGGAATATTCGGTACTTATTTTGATTCTCAGCAGTGCAGATGGTTGGTTATATGTTGCGCAAGCAAACCTCGATTTTGCTGCTAACTTCGGAGTTCAGAGTTCTGGGAAGGTTCCGGAGTACTGTGTGCTTTCTGCTCATAGCTTGAAACAAATGGGGTTTGTGGGGTTATGGCGTGGAGGGAGTATAGTGAATAGTAAAGCAGAGAGGGGGAGGTTTGGGGATGGGCACTGGTGGGCTGGTTTTTTTTTTGGAGTGTGCTTTTGTATGATATCGGGGAACGAGATATTTTCAGTCATTCTGGATGGCTTTGTGACAGAAAATGGCCCGTTCCGGAAAAGATTGTACCCTCCCCAATGCAATGCTTCACTCATAAGTCTCTTCTTGTTTGACTCCAGTCCCTCTTTGTGGTGGTATATCGTATCATACATCCACCTTTCCTATTGCACTTTTGTGTATTCCCCTCGTTGGTCTTCAGTTTACTCTTACCTACTTACATAATACTGGCACAGGAATGCACAAAAAAAAGTCATTGTATTTCTCCTCTAAGATTTGGCAATCTTTCGGAATAGCGCACACTGACCTATCTCAGGATAAATTTTCAAGATATCAGTCAACGGCTGATCGAAGCGATAGTGTGACCATTCAAGGAAAAGGTTGATTAACTCCAAAGAGTCAGGGATTCTATTGGGTAGGTCAGGGTAGGAATACTTATAACAAGTGTGAGAAGTGGCTCCGTTATATACATGACTCCACGCTTAGCAAGCGGGGATAGAAATTCCCCACATGTAAATGCTCTAAACTAGCAAACCTTGTCAAATAATCCCACAATTTTACACAATCTTCACAGACTTTCTCAAACTTCACCAAAAGTTCAAACCGCTGCGAAGTCTCCACGAGCCGCCACTTCATCTTTGCTTTGTGGACTCCACCGGATTCGATCGCCCGTGACTTGATCACTCACCCTACATCCTATAGCCATCCTCCTAATGTCTCACCACCAATACCTCTTCGCCCACAAAGACCTACCAATTTTCTCAAGCGATTACGTAGTGATTGTCGGGTGTATACATCATCGACAGCCGGTTCCACTTCTGCCCCCACCCCACTAGTTCTCTCAACCGCTGACTTGCTCTCTCATAGTTCCATCACCTTCCTGATGCGTTCCAATATGGTGGGGTTTTATCCACCCAGCCTTTTGGAGAATCCCGTGCAGACCTGCTAATAAGCTTCTTCAACATCACGATATTTGCTCTGTTGTTCGTATAGACCAGCAACACGATCAAGGATTTCAGACTTTATAGTGCTCCAGACCAAGGGCTCTCTCTATAGCTTCCAGGACGTGTAGCCTCATCGTCTCTGATTCCCCGTGCTTTCCGTGGTCCACCAGAACCGGAGCCAGGTTGTTGACACTTCGTCGGTATATCGGTGGTCCACTCCCAGAACCTGTTTCTCCACTCCAGTGCATGCCGCGACAATGTCCCTGATTCAGCGGATCTTCCTAGGTCTCGTAGTACCAACGCCAGGTTATCGACACTCGTTAGGGTGTCGGAGTGATCTGGTCCAAGAACCTTCTCTTTACATTCCAATGCACACTGATGCATTGTCTCTGATTCGCCGTACCTTCCGAGGTGTTGTAGCACTGCTGCCAGGTTGTTGAAACTCGCTAGGGTGGACGGGTGATCTGATCCAAGAACCTTCTCTGTAGACTCCAATTCACGCTGATGCATTGTCTCTGATTCGGCATACCTCCCTACGTCTTGTAGCACCGCCACCAGGTTGTTGACACCCGTTAGGGTGTCGGGGTGATCTAGTCCAAGAACCTTCTCTTTACATTCCAATGCACCCCGATTTATTGTCTCTGATTCAGTGTACCTTCCTAGGTCTCGCAGCATGGAAGCCAGGGTCTGGACACATCCTAGGGTTGTGGGGCACTCTTGAGCGAATGACTTCTCGAGATTGGTTAGTTCTTTGCGAAGCAGATCCTCTGCCTCCCTCGCCTGTGCCTGGTACTTTCTCACTCCCGCCAATAGCTGAATCCTTGCGTAACATTCTTCATATCAGTCATCATTCCTTCCTGCATCTCGAAGTGCCATACATTGGCAGGCCTATATCTCCGCCTCACTGTAGGAACTAGTAATTAAAAAGTACATTAGCAACCGGAAACTAAGGCTTTCAGCAATGGAATCGGATGAATCTTTGGTGACAGCAAGTGCATGCGGAACGTAGGCAGTGGCAATACCACCATAGCGCCACTCGATTGCATCTCAGGGGAACAATCGTGAAACCACTCTTAGTGTGGTGGCCTTCCATTGAAGCCATTCCCCCGTTGATAAGTATGCGCGAATAGAAAGTTGGACCAAATGATGAAGTTAGTGAAATCTCTTTCCTTCATGCCTGACATCTATAACCAACGAGAATCCCAATAACTATCAAATAGCCAGCCAAAACCTAAGCGAATCATCGATGCCTTCCACATTGCCTCAGTAGCTCCTCTGGTATATTTTGAGGATTGAAGAAGGCAACCAACCGGAGAAGGCTTGCCGCTGCAGTCATTTGTTTTGTTATTTGGTCAAAAGTGATAAAGTATGTGCCCAGGATACCTTTAGTCATATCGCCCTCTCGTCGCATGTCGCCAAAGTTTTGCAAAAGTAGCGCTGTCCTTCCTTCATGGTTGGGTTGGAAAATGGTCTAGTAATCAGAAGGAGGTGCCTTTGTCTTGGTCATAAAAGCTGCCGCACCCATCATAGCCAGCGGTAGGTAGTCTAGTGATTCCAGGATCATCGGGACAACCTTTCGGTCTTCATCTTCCAAAATATCCCAGTTGTGATATCATTTTGAAAACAGCTCCAGTGCTTCTTCCCCCAACATTTGCCCAACCAGGATAACTGCACACTCCTGCTGACTTGCAACCTGCAGAGATCTTGTGGTAAATATCACAGTCCCCTTATGACCCTCCGGTATGAACTTCACGATAGGGCTCCCGTTGCTAAGAAGGTCGTCCTCATTGTCGGCATTGTCGGTAACTAGGGTCCAGCGCCACTATCCGGACCTTCAAACCATACTTTCATATGCGACAAGAATCCCTCTTCATTTTTTTTCAGCAGTGGCCCAAGGAATGTTGATACGTTGCGCAATAGTCCGAAAGCCCTTACTGAACTTTAATAGGCCACTCCCATGTACCCAGAAAATATCACACTTGCTCTCCTTGGCACGCTGATAAACGTATTCGAGGGCAATCTGTGTTTTCCTAAGAGATGTTAGTATATCCTCCCTAAGGCTAAACAATCAATACATACCCCGAACCCCCTAATCCATGGAGAGCGACCTGATTATGATCCTTACTTTCACAATACCCCTTCACCGCCTCAATGATGCTGCTACGGCCAGTAAACATCTTATTCTTGCTGTAGGGAGCTATCCAATATCGCCTAGATGCGTCGCTCAAATCTACTAGTATGTTAGATCTGTGCTAGCAACCAGGGACAAAAGGTGGTGATACTTCCGTCTCTAGCTCTCCAAGGTTCCCCTTGATTTATGACTCCGAAATTGGTGATATGGTGGTGGGTGTGAGTTCCCACGACAACATTACCTTTACCGGAGACATTATGATTCCCCCTATTCCCACTGAAGCTTCCATGGTTATTGGATTGGATTTCGGTAATTCTGACAAGATGGTTATATAGGTGCCGATTGGGTTTAAAAACAAACAGGTAGATTAATCAGGATACCCACTTATCCATCTCAAACGATGCTCTATTTAGCTTTCTGTATATCTATGTTTTTTTCTGGGAGTTGGATTTATTAATAACCTCGGTGGAGCTGGCTTGTTCGATAATGATGGCTTACTCATTCATCGTAATCTTGGAAAACTATCCTTTTGCATGTTCTGGGATGAGTCAAGAATACAGGGAATGATGGAATGGGACCCAACCTTGGATACTGAAATGAATAAGTCACTTATTTCGTGACATTTGGCGTATAGAGTAGGATCCCAGGTGCCAGTGTTTGAGTACAGTGGTGATTAAGGTTTTGTTGTGATGTGTATGAGTAAAAGGGTGTAGCAATGAAAGTTGAACTTTAGAGATCAGAAATCAACAGCCTTGGCCGTTTGGCTGAGGAAGTACCATGTTCCACATCATATTCTCTTCGCTGCAGGCTCGGGCAATGTAATTGGACATTGCAGTCTTGATAGGGAGAGCGTCTAGCTTTGGTGTGGATGGCCCGCTTTACAATGGCATTCGTGACACAAGAGCAACAACCTCCAAACCGCATTGTATTCTCCTGCAACCAACAGTAACTGTACATTTTCCCTCCACAAATCAGGTACAAACTGCTCTGAAAATAAATGATTTGAGCTTTCGAATACCAGTAACACTGGTCCACTAAGCGAATTCTCTTGTTCAACCCAACCTGGGATAGAGAGTTTTTCATATCAGCCACCTCTCCGTCAACAGGTGACTGCCACACAGACCACCTTACCTTACAGTCAATCAAATAACTATCCTGCAACATTGTGCATTAAACAGCCAACAGAAAGAAAAACCATACTGGCCAATTGTCCAACTTTCAGTGCTGTGCAGTGTGCATTTAAACGATTGCCAATAGATATTGCACGATTTGTACAGTCGCACCTCGCTATCCCGGAAGGCCAAAATCCAAAGAATCTGTCTGGTACTGTACAGCGGGTAATCCGGGACAACAGGTCGGGTTTTGGTGTGAAAAAATTTAGATTTCACAGATATTCATAGGGGGCAGCGAGGTATCCTGATTATCGAGCTCAGGGACAGTGGGGTGTGACTGTACTCTACATTATATTATGTCGCGTGAGGATGGCGCCCAAAATGGTGAACAGACCTGCGGTAATCAGCTAAATAATGTTACTCCAAGCCCTTGGCTCAGTAGATTCTATAGCTGTGCAGAATTTAAACAACCCCTCACTCAGGTATCGCACAATATGGTAGTCCGAAAATTCTTGCGAATATTTCCATCGCAGTGCAGAAGTTATTGAAAGATCATTTGCTATCCCAGATTTGAATGCAATACCAGTGTAATCTCTAACATAATGAACCGATCAGGACGGCTGCATTTGCAATACCCAGTAACCGCCAAAACAAACTTTATCAATTGTTAATCATTCTGGAGGTTTCGCCGATCCTTAGCCTCGGAAAATCTGTTCATTGCCACTGGCGTAGTTCAGGCCAGTGCGATATATATGTCCAACACGATGAGGAACTGTACGATATTGTCAAGTTGAAGTTTCAAAGGTGCCAAGCGAGGTCATTGCAGACACTGTGACATGAGAAATCTTTCTCCAAGATGAGCTGGTGTACTCAGTCAACAACTCTGTTGACGATTTTTGAGAATGGCAAATTTTGTGTCTACTGTAAGAGCTTATACGAATACACGCCAGAGCTGAACTAGTAAAAATAAACAACATAAGACTGATTCTAACTGAGGGAGGTTAAGTTCTGAGTTCGTATTTGTCAGAAATTGTCCCCGAGTATTAGTTTCGATTTCATTCTGCATCTTTCTCTCTGGTCTACATTTTCGATGAACCCCTTACTGCACTCTCTTTGATATTTTGAAACTGTTTATATTACTCCTTGCTGTTAAAGTTTTTCTTATTGTTTCGGTGGAGAAAATTTTCTTCCCCCTTACTGGTGATGAAAATTTTCACCCACACAGGCACGGTATGGGAGGAAAGGAAGTCCTATGATAAATAGGGCCTGGTTAGTTAGATAGAAATATTATGCGAACTTGAACATCTATCTTGTGCCCTTGTGAATTCCTCAACTTTATCTATTCTATCTATCGATCTAGAGCTTTCATACGATTTTCCTCCTGTCGTTCTGCCTATTTTATTACAGTATTCTACTATATAGTACCATATATCGAACGCTCTCACAGAGTGATGCGGCAAAAAACACAAATACTGTGACGAAAAAAAAATGGCTCTTTCCCAATATTCAACGGTATGAGAACCGTTTTCCTCATTATCCGGAGGACTCAGGCTCTATCGCTGGGTGCCAAAAGAAATGCGGATACCAAGTAGAGTCACAACCGGCGCAAGGTAGGCTACACAGTGCCAAACCTGTCTGAGGACATGGTAATTGTCTCTGCGACAGTTTTTACCATCAGTGAGTTCGTTTTTATTTTCTTGGACATCTCTCGATATTCGGTGGAGGTTTTTGAGTAAAGTGATTCATTAAAGTTATGTGCTAGCCAGCTTTTCTATGGTAGTTTTGCGACCCCCTTAGGATTCTATTGCCCAATCACGCCCAATCACGCCGGTTCAACCATGCGAGTCTCAACTCTATGGTTGCTGGAATTCTTTTATGAATACCGCCGCCCGCTGAGCTCCTGAGTCTCAACTGACCACAAACCACCAGGAAACATTCGTGTCGAAAACATTTTGGTTTAGCAAGTCGATGGTCCTAGTGGCTTTTCCACTTATAACACAGATCGTTTCAAACACTAGAGAGCTCAAGGGGTGCTTTCCTATTCCTCAGGTTTTTTTTTTTTTTTTGGAATACCCGTGCATAATACCGTAATCATATCAAAGTCGGACTAGTGCTTGTAGGTAATGTGTGGCTGGTAACTCCAGCCCAGCGCTAAAGTTAGTTTGATTAGCCAAAATTGTTACGGGAACAGGGGTGAGCTTAGTTCAACAACCACGGGCCGCACACTTGACCTAATCCGGGTCTAGTGCCCTGTTGATATCAATCCTGGTTTCGCCAGATTTCCATGGCAATGGGTCGGCAGCAGGCCGTGCAAATCCCAACAATGGAGGTCTCAATTTGGGTAACTCAATAAAAATAATTAAGGGAAAGAAGGAATTTTTACTCGCGGTACCGAGTTGCAGTTGGACACCTTACTCGTGCCGAGGTTGTGGCTGCCAGCCACAACCTGGGGCACTCCTACAGAGTGCCTGACAGCTCAACACAACTTTACGGCTCAACACAACTTTGTGGCTTACCATAGTAACTTTGTGGCTAAACACAACTTTGTGGCTTGATATTGGAGCTTAATAATCTAACTTTGTAAACCATGAAAACCCAGTAGGATAAGTGAGGTTTTTGCAACATCTTAAGACCACATTGCAGACCATTTCACCCACCATAAAAATACCTATTACCCAACTACACACACATTTGCACAGCCGACAATCACATCAAGAACAACCTGGGACAAACCATAAGCTGTCTGAAGATCAAGAACTGGCAGTTTGCCAGTATCTCTACTGTCTTGACAAGATGGGAACAAGTATCCACCAGCCAATGGTGTCCAGCTGTGCAAATGCGATACTCCAATATACCCATCTGGGGCCAGGACCAGCCCCTACCATCAGTACTCAGTTGGCACCTCAGTTTTTGAATCATCATCTGGAGTACTTTATTCGGAAGCAACAAATGATTGATGATGATCTAAAACATACGCATCACCCAGATGCCATTTGAGCCTGGTTTGAAAAATGTCATGAGGTTTGTGCCAAGTATGATATTCAAGAGGCTGATCGGTACAACTTTGACAAAACTGACTTTCATATTGGAATAGGACAAGACCAATGGATCATTACGAGAGATCCAAATTGTCAAGCATACCTTCCAAGCTCCACCAATCATGAACTTGTCAGTGTTTGTGAAATAATTAGTGGTGATGGTGCAGTCTTGCCTCCTATGATTATTGTGCCTGGGGTTATCCACCAACAGTCCTGGTACACCTCAACCAGTATCCCAGATGACTACTTGGTCAGTACCTCGGAAAGTAGTTACAATAACAATGATTTGACTATTAAGTAGCTTGCTCATTTTCAAAGGTTCTCGGCATTCCGACAAGTTGGAGCATACAGGCTTCTACTCCTTGATGGATTTGGCTCATATTGCACCAAGCAGTTCCTTGACTATTGCAATACTTATCAAATTGTTGCATTTTGTCTTCTACATCATTCAAGCTATCTCCTTCAGCTATTAGATGTAGTAGTCTTTCAGCCATACAAGCATTACCATTCTGAGGGAGTTGAAGCTGCGACACGAATGGGATCCAGAGACTTTAACAAATTGGAATTTCTTGATTACATTCATTCCATCCACCAACAAACATTTAAGGTATCTACTGTTCAATCAGCTTTCCAGGCCACCAGCCTTATAACATATAATCCTGAGCTCGTCCTTTCAAAACTACCCAAGGCAGCTCCTACCCCTATCAATCACGAAATATCAGTTCCTACATCACTTGCCAGCATTCTACTTACAATCGCAAGTCTTAAAACCCACGGTGAAGAGCTCCTCGATGATGCTAAAGATCTTCCACCTGACTTTCAGCAACGCCTCAAGCACATTCTACAAGGGAGCTTGGCCCTAGCACAATCAGGAGCATTAGCTATAGCACATATCGATAATACCAGAGCGGTAGACCAAGCTAGGAGTGCTCGATGTAGGGCTCAAAGCAGAAGGCAGATTCAAAAAGGAGGAGTTATATATGTCTCTGAGACACGTCAAATGGTGAAACAGAGGGAAGAGATGGAGGTTGAAAAAGTAGAGCAACAGTTGCGTAAGGCACAAAATGCTCGGAAAAGTGCACAGTAAGCTCAGCATATACCCTTCCTCGACGAGATAAAACCAAAGGTAAACAAGATCAATGCAAGGATAATGGCAAAGGCAAAGGCAGAGGCAAAGGCCATGACTACTATTCAGGCATATAAAAACAAAGTATCTAGGCTTATTGTTAAGGGAATTAAGCAACATGTAAAGTTACTGAAATAAATATGTAATAGAATACTAGTACTACTTTACTAGAGTACCGTACTACAAAATAATATTATATTACACTACAAAACTGTGTTGAGCCACAAAGTTGTGTTTAGCTACAAAGTTACTATGGTAAGCCACAACATTGTGTTGAGCCATAAAGTTGTGTTGAGCTGTCAGGCACTCTGTAGGAGTGCCCCATGTTGTGGCTGGCAACCACAACCTCGGCATGAGCAGGAGTAAGTCTTGAAAACCAAATAGAGAATTATCGATTTGAAAAAAGAAAAACAATTATTGAGTGCGTAAGATGCAGCTAAGATATTGGAAAGTGAAGTGTCCTCGTGAAGACCTCTTCGTGAGCGGTGTGGTTGGAGCATGGAGGAAGGAACCTTGGATGGCCCGGAAGAAGAAACATTTATAAACCGATCGCGGGACTGTTTCCCTGACATGGGAGGCAGTTTCCTATTCGGGTGGTGTGACTCCTGGTTTCAGGGTTTGAAGTTACTTCACATATGCAACACATAAAGGGTCGTTATCGACGCGCACCTTCTTCAAAATGCATTTTCGGGCTGCCCTTAAGGTGATGGTATACTGGGCAATAACGTAACTGACGTGGGAGATGTTGAATTGACGTTAAGCCATTTATCATCAACCAGACAGGGGAGGAACAGAAGAGAAAAAGAGAAGGAGAAGAAGCCAAAAGAAGCAAAAAGAAGCGGTGCCCATTATAGATATGCTATAGGCTTATATCCAACAGGATGAGGTAAGCAGTCACAGAGTATCAATTGTGCCACCAGATACTAGAAGAATAGAAGAGGGCCAACACGGATTCCAACAATGGATAGGAGTAGTGACCTTGAGGGTGCAAAAGGTATCTCTGGGCAAACACTTGCTCGCTAGGTAAACTTATTGAATAAGAAATTATCAACAATGCGGCAATTTTGAGGGTGTGCGGGGAATCGTGAATCGACGGCTATTGGAGATGGATGCTTGGTGGGATAGGGATGATTCACAATTTGCGAAGTAGAGGGTGATCAGGGGATCCTGCACCGCTGTTGTTAAGGAATTTTAAGAGGAAAGGGTGGCAAAAGCAGGGGTGACTTTGTCGCAATCATAGTACTTTACATGCTTTCTTTCTTTCTCACTTCTTTCAACCATCACCGATCAACCTTTTAGAATAAACCCAAGTGATCTTGATATGATTGAGAATCTTGAAAGGTTTTGTGAGGAGGTGTTAGAGGGTTGTCAAGACGATCCTCCAGGTAAAAATAAATAAATATCTAAAGAATATCTACTAATCTAATTGTTTTCCTTCAGAGACTGGAGCAACGTACTAAAATGGGTGAAAGCTCACATGAACCTTCCTGCCTGGCCTATTGTTGGAACATTACAGAGCCTACTTGATAAGAGGTGGAACTTGTTAGTAAGTTGCCGGAGGTTGTTGGAAGTTGGTGGCTCACTGGTTGTGATTAAGGAAGTTTCAGGATTGTTGTCTGGCATTGTTGAAGGTTCCGGACAAGTGCGGAAGTGTGGAGAGAAGTGTGGACAAGTGTGTACAAGTGTGGAGATGTTAGGAAGACACTTGTATATATGTTTTTCTCTGTTCAGTGATAATGTTTTTGGGTTGAGTAAGAAACGGGTAGGATACCAAAGAAGGTATTCAATAGGCTGGATTTGATACTATATGTATCATCATTGTGTTCTCCGGTATCATAGTTAAATTGTGGTTATGCAATTGATTTCCTGTTTACCGTATGATACTAATAATATTTTTTCCCGTGATCGAAGTTTCAATAGGTTATGAGCCTCCGTTCAAAAAAGCGCAATCGATTTAGAAGCCATACGATCAAAGCTCTTAATGGAAACGACAAGCCTTGAATCAAATGGGATTAACGTGAAAATAGTTATTGAACTATTGGATGACACGAACTATGAACGCTGGGCTAGGGATATGCTGATTCTTATTCCCGGAAAAGGACTGACCTTCATCCTTGACGGTGCAGATCCATATCCAGCAGCGTCCTCATCCACTACTACCCCCTCGTCTACTGTGCCCTGTTTGTGTTGAAAGCAATTGAAGTTTGAATACCTATGACAGGAAAATTTTACATTCTTCCAAATGAACTCCGGTGCTGAATGATAACAAATACAAAAAACCTGCTGTACTCTATTCCTGGGAAGGGAATAGGACAGTGGTCCTCCGCAGCAACGTCCACTCACAACATCATCCAGAGGACTTAATAGATCGAAAGACACACCTCCGCCACCTTATACTTATCCATGGTTCACATCAGGGAGTTAATTCCTGTCTTTTGACACGTGCAATAAATATTTATTCTCCACGTGCAAGAGTAATCCTTGAACCTTGAGCATGAAGTTGTAAGCACTTTACTATTTTTCTTTTTTTATTGATTACTCTTTTAATTCTTTACAGATTTCTTTTAATTCTTTGCAGATTTCGTATAATATTTCTAGACTAACTTAAGTTATCGGCCAACCAAAAGTGACGGCCACCCTATCTAAGGCTCTTTCCACTATCATTTCCCAATAACAGGAAGCTCGTGTATTACCGGGAATAGCGTGCGTACCGGGACGCCGGTATCGGCATTCCCATCAAATGAAAAGAAAAGAGGAAAGATTCGCCAACCAAGTTGGTGTCAGTCGGACATCACGACCACTCACTCTGTAATATTACACAACTAGCTCAGAAATGGATATACTCGAAAGACACAAGACCAAACGGGCAACCTCGCATTATTTTTCGCGAGCCACCTAAGGGAATTACGCAATCTGTGAGCAACAGGAGAAAGAGATGATATTTGGCTTAGCGCAGACACAACAGGGAGTCTCACACCGTCGGTTCAGCGGGGTTCAAGCAGGTGGTTCGCGGTTCATGAACTGCGAACTCGAAAAGTGAACTGCGGTACCAGTACCGGTGTGGAGGAGGGTTTAATTAGGTCCAGTTTGTGGGTTACTTTGTGACATTTTATACCCTCTTATATTTCCTATTTAGGAAATGCTTGGCACTAGTTATTTTACTAGATATAGTCATGGATGTTTCCTTTCAGTTGGACAACAACCACCCCCTCGACAACTATAGTTTGGGTACTCGTGCCGAGGTTGTGGCTGCCAGCCACAACCTGGGGCACTCCTACAGAGTGCCTGACAGCTCAACATAACTTTGTGGCTTACCATAGTAACTTTGTGGCTAAACACCACTTTGTGGCTCAACATAGTTTTGTAGTGTAATATAATATTATTTTGTAGTACGGTACTCTAGTAAAGTAGTACTAGTATTCTATTACATATTTATTTCAGCAACTTTACATGTTGCTTAATTCCCTTAACAATAAGCCTAGATGCTTCGTTTTTATATGCCTGAATAGTAGTCGTGGCCTTTGCCTCTGCCTTTGCCTTTGCCTTTATCCTTGCATTGATCTCCTTTGCCTTTGCTTTTATCTCATCGAGGAAGGGTTTACACTGAGCTTGCTGTGCTCTTTTCCAAGCATTTTGTGCCTTATGCAACTGTTGCTCTCCTTCTTCAACCTCCACCTCTTCCCTCTGTTTCACCATTTCATGTGCCTCGGAGGTATATATAACTCCTTATTTTTGAATCTGCCTTCTGCTTTGAGACCTGCATCGAGCACTCCTGACTTGGTCTGCCACTCTGGTATTATCCATATATTCCATAGCTAATGCTCCTGATTGTGCTAGGGCTAAGCCCCCTTGTAGAATGAGCTTGAGGCGTTGCTGAAAGTCAGGTAGAAGATCTTTAGCATCATCGAGGAGCTCTTCACCCTGGGTTTTAAGACTGGCAATCGCAAGTGGAATGCTGGCAAGTGATGTAGGAACTGATATTTCGTGATTGATAGGGGTAGGAGCTGCCTTGCATAGTTTTGAAAGGACGAGCTCAGGATTATATGGTATAAGGCCATTGGCCTGGAAAGCTGATTGAACAGTAGATACCTTGAATGTTTGTTGGCAAATGGAGTGAATCTATTCAAGAAATTCCACTTTGTTAAAGTCTCCACATCCCATTCCTGTCGCAGCTTCAACTGCCTCAGAATGGTAATGCTTGTATGGCTGAAAGACTACTACATCCAATGGCTGAAGGAGATGACCTGGATGAGGTGGAAGACAAAATGCAACAATTTTATAAGTATCGCAATAGTCAAGGAACTGCTTAGTGCAATGTGAGCCAAATCCATCAAGGAGTAGAAGCCTGTATGCTCCAACTTATCACAATGCTGAAAACCTTTGAAAATGAGCAAGTTACTTAATGGTCAAATCATCTTTATTGTAACCACTTTCAGAAGTGCCGACCAAGTAGTCATCTGTGATACTGGTTGAGGTATACCAGGGCTGTTGGTAGATCACACCAGGCACAATAATCATAGGAGGCAAGACCGCACCATCACCACTAATTGTTTCAAAAACACTGACAAGTTCACGATTGGTGGAGCTTGGAAGGTTTGCTTGACTATTTGGATCTCTCGTAATAATCCATTAGTCTCATCCTGTTCTAATACAGAAGAAAGTTTCATCAAAGTTGTACCAATCAGCCTCTTGAATATCATACTTGGCGCAAACCTCACGATATTGTTCAAATCAGGCTTGAATGGCATCTGGCTGATGTGCATACTTTCGATCGGCATCAATCGTTTGTTGCTTCCGCATAAAGTACTCTGCATGACGATTCAAAAAGCAAGGTGCCTACTGGGCACTGATAGTAGGGGCTGGTCCTGGCCCCGTATAGGTATATTGGAGTATTGTATTTGCACAGCTGTACACCATTGGCTGGCGGGCACTTGTTCCTATCTTGTTAAGATGGTCGAGATACTGGCAAACTGCCAGTTCTTAATCATCAGACAGTTTATGGTTTGTCCTGGGTCGTTCTTGACGTCATTGTCGGCTGTGCAAACATGCACGTAGTCAGGTAATAGGTATTTTGTAGTTGCGAGCAATTGTGGTGATATTTAGATTCTTGTTTTTGGAAGACTGAATGAAGTCAATAGCTGCCTGGGTTCATATTTTGATTTCCACGTAAGGCTCAACCCTCTTGCTTGGGAGAATAAAGGCTGGTGTTGGTGGTATAATTTGTGGTGTGTGAAATGGTCTGCAATGTGGTCTTAAGATGTTGCGAAAACCTCACTTATCCTACTGGGTTTTCTTGGTTTACAAAGTTAGATTATTAAGCTACAATATCAAGCCACAAAGTTGTGTTTAGCCGCAAAGTTACTATGGTAAGCCACAAAGTTGTGTTGAGCTGTCAGGCACTCTGTAGGAGTGCCCCAGGTTGTGAGCCAGTGAACATCTGGGGGTTGTGGCTGGCAGCCACAACCTCGGCATGAGTAACGGTGGGCTTGAATAATGGTGGCCATGGTGGTGCCGAACATGTAAGGAACGTGGCTCTCAGTGCCTTGCGGGGCAACGGTGGTACGTCTTCAATGGCACCAGTGCCTTGAGCCGGGTGAAACTGACAGTAGGGCATGTTGGAAATAATCTAGTTAGACTGCTCACCGTATACCATAAGTGGTATCAACCACACGACTATTACCCTGAACCCTGCACAACTATCAAGGAATCCTTCACCGACAACAATAGGCTACTACTTATTCTCACACTAGTTCAAAGACTATTTACCAGTGGGGAAAATATACCTGAGTCTTTGGAAAAGGGATTGGATATGACAAGATGCGGGAACGAACTGCCAAGAGGTGGAATTTCTGGCCGTTAGGTCAGAGAGATCTGGAGATACAGTGGTCATGTTTTTCCGCAACAACCTTTAGAGTCTTTGTCCGTCATGGTTGGTTCTCACCTGTCACTAATACTCACTACTCGTCTGCTGTTATCTGTTTCTGTCTCATTACTCTTTGTCGGTTTTGTGACTACTTGTATTGTTTTACGCATAACTTATTGCTCGACGCCTTTACCTCCAGACCAATTCTACTGCGCATAAACCTTGTTGCTTAAAAGGGCAGATTCACAGCTATCCAGTTCGTGCTGTTTCTAATCCGGCTGTTTCTCCTATTCTCGCTCAGCCAGTCGCTGCCCTCACCCCTCCAGAGGTTGCCTCTGTTTCCTGGTCTGACTCGGGATTGCCTTTCGAGAGCTCACTTCTCGTCGCAGAATCGATGCTTCCCTGGGGACCGTAGGTTGTCACAACGCGGGAACAGTCCCGTACAAGAGAACCTCACCCTTTAATCGCGAGGATAGAATTCACGAGAAACTCCGCGGGACCCGGCGAGTTGCCCCTCATCGCCCAAATGTCTCCCCGCCAACCCTCGTCGAGGAGGGCAAGCCAAGAGGCAGACTTTTTCCATGCCTCAGGGCCAGCGGACCCTTGCAGTTTACTAAATAGTTCCTGGGTTAGCCACATGAGAGGTTTGCTTGTTTGGGTGGAAATGTTTGGACCGTACTTTTTTAGGAAATAAGAAGTAAAAAAAAAACCCCCAAAAACAATAAATGTAAAATAAATAAAAAATAAAAAGTAAAAAAAAAGCCCCAGAAGACCGTAAAAAAAAACTTCACTAAGCTGTGCTTTTCCCTTGAGATTTGTATTAACTACTATGAGGGAGTATAGTTAATCTGGATATCACAGTCGCTCACGTCGTGGACCTATGGTGTAGAGTCGTTGGATGAACATTCCAGATCCTGTAATGATGATATCGAGTGATAGCTCGTGTACATTAGAAGTGGAGTCACAGTCTGTTTGCATAGTATAAGCAGTGGGTCTATCTCCTGGCAAGTTCTTAATCAAGTCTCGCTGTTGCCATAATAGATGTTGGATATATCTGCACTAGTACGCACTAGTGTGACGCACGTGTGATTCCGGGGAGTGAATGAGGTATTCAATCTTACAGTCACGTCATTATACTCCATTGCAGCTTAACATCAAAAACCAAGATAATATCTCCTGTTCTCCTATGTTTTACAATTACATCTGTGACTGATAGTATACAATTTCTCTGAGCGAGAGTGTTCCGCCTTGCGGCGCTTTATAAAATTACCGTCTTGCTGTACGTACAGGCTTTGAAACACATTTCTTCATAACAATTTATTTCCTTCTGGTTCTTACTTGTTGTACCTTTGTCGGCTGGGTTTCACGGACACCCTCAAAAATGAATAAGGAAATCAAAGTCAACAAAGAAACATAAAAGAGAATCAGGAAGAACGAGGAAAACAGCGACAACAAGTCTCACTAGGCCTTCCTGACCATAGCGGCATCCACATATCAATATCGACGGTGGTCATAATTACGCCACCGTAGGTTCTGCAGCTAGCGTTGCAACATATATACCACAACTCAATAACATAACTAATTCATTACCACTGAACCACTGGTTTCGTCAATGGTTTCACTAGGAGTATACTTGAGAGGATAAAGGTTGTGGTCGAGGCTGGTTGGTAGTATAGGAGGTATTAAATTCTACCAATTTGATCATTTTTTATCACAATCATTATTGTTGTTTCACTGACAACCCTGACTTCGCCGATAGGAAACAATCCCTGGAGCATACCCAGCAGTACCTACAATCTTTCCCTACGTTGTGAGCACCCAGCGAAGCGAGCAGGAGGTATGCCCGATACTTGATTAGGATTTGGCAATACAAGCATAGAGTATAGTTTAAAGAAGAAAAGTACTAAAAAAAAACTGGAAGTGATGAGCTGGTGATGACAGAGAATATCTATTCCGGACTTTGGATATAATGAGGAATATCCAAAGTCGAATCGCTTTAACAAGAATTACACAATGTCTGTAAAGTCATATTCGACAGAACCTATGATGCCATATGAGGACTGTATGCTGCTGGCTATTGAGCAATACTATGAAGAATACAAACTCTCCAGCAATTTACAATCCCAATACCCAACCCCAAGCATATGTGCAATTGTGGAGGCCTATTCTGTCCCCCCTTCAACCTTAGGACATTGGCTTCATGGACATTCCTCAGGGTAGGAAGCAGCACAGAGGAGACTAAAAATGACTCCAGGGGAGGAAGAGGCTATTGAAGAATGGTGTCTGACTGTAGCCTCTTGGTATATGCCTCTCCAAGTGAAAATGCTACACAATATGTCAGAACAACTTTTGTCGGTGTGATTGGGTGTACTGGGAATGCTTCCATCTCACAGGGGGCCCATTTCTTCTGAACCACCAGGACGGATTATGGTTGACTCAGAGAGTACTTGGGGAAAGAATTGGACTAAAGATTTTATTGATCGACACCCCAAGCTTCAGAGTGCTAGGAGTAAGCAATTCAATTTCAAGAGAGCTGCCTGTTCATATAACTTTGAAATTATATATGCTTATTTTGCATTGGTATGAATCTAGCATCTTGAAGAACAAGTTGGTTGAATTAGTATGGCTAATCTGGTCATATATAGCTTACAGAAATAATTTATTGCAATCGAATTGATCCAGAGAATCTCTACAATATGGATGAGATTGGCTTTCTACTTGGCTTTTGCATGTCAGAAAAGGTGGTTGTGGGAACACATGAGCTGCGCATCAATGGTTCTTTAAGAATACAAGGTAAAAAAGAAATCTCTTACTCCAAATAAGAGAAAGTTAATAAATCTTTAGATGCCTCTCGAGAATTGATTACAGTACTTGATGGAGCTTGTACTGATGGGACTTCACTGGATCCAATGATCGTTTTTAAGACAGAAGAGTTACCAGAAGGATACTTTGTTGAAGAGGAGGATATTGCTTCTACCTTAATAGTTGGAAAGAGTAGTCATGGTTAGACAAGTTCAGCATTAGCATTGGGATGGTTGGAGCGAAACTTTGGAGCTGAAAGTCAATCAGCACGTAAGGCAAAAGATAAATGGAAAATGCTAACCTTAGATGGACATTCGATACATCTCTCATGGGACTTTCTGCTTTGGGGAATTGAATACCATATTATCATCTTCTGCTTCCCCCTGCATACAACCAGCATTTTGCAGCCAATGGATGTAGGTTTGTTTGGACCATTAAAGCACTATTATACATCACTTCTGCAGGAATGGAGAGAATGTCTAGGATGCCAAGCTGGTATCTAAAAAGTAGATTTTTATTCACTTTTTATTCAGGCACGGACTCTAGCATTCACAACATTCAATATTCAAAAAGCCTTTTCTGCTTCCAAAATGTGGCCACTAGATCAACATTGAGTATTATCCAAAATGCCTGTCTTTGATCCTGCACAGGACCGAGATGCAGATATAATGTATCCTAAACCTGCCTCACCAGCACCAGTATCTCTTTCTACTGAGGATGGAAGAGTTCAGGACTGGGACACTTTAGTCTCACCATTTCCCTTAACATATAAACGATATCCAAAATGAGTAAACAAAACCACCACTCAGTCTGCCTACCTCCCTACGCCTGAGTTGCAATCCCATATACTAAAACCTATTCCCAGCTCTCCACGATCTCTGGCTGCTTTAGGTATACAAATAAAGCATCAGCTTGAGGCAATTCCAGTTCCCAAATCACCAAATGCTGAGTAGAACTATTATAGTCATCATACACATACTGAGTTGCTTCTTGCTGCTGCCCAGAAGCAATATTGCACTTTAAAGCTTTTGCAGGAGGTACATAAGCAGGCAAAGCTTGCGAAGCTTAATCAAAAGAGAAAGAGGAAAGCAAATGCAGGTCGCATTATACCCTTGGGACCTCAGGCATTTCTTGATGGAGGAGAAATACAATGCATTATTCAAGAAAGCAATCAACAGGCCAAGCACAACCTACAGATCCAACTTGAGTGATTAGAGAAGTCTAAAGCAGCCTTATTAGCAAAAATCAATTCCCTTACAGGCCAAATCAGGAGGGCACAAGTACGAGAATCTAAGGAACAAAACCTTACATCTCAAGAATCCCAGCAATGGGAGCAGCAAAAGCTCAAAGCCCTCTCTCAAGGAAAGCAGTCCAAAAGCTTTAAAACTGTGTTCCAACTCTCCAATGAGTGTATTTGGGAACAAGCCAAAGTTCCTGAAATTACTAAGGGGGTGATTGGCTCGCCACAATTTCAAATTTTGGCCATCTCAAATTTCAATTTGAAATTAATGCGGGGTAAGATTTCCACGAGCCAAGCAGGTACAGAATTGTGAGAATTAGCATTTGAGAAAATGAGGCTCAACTAAATTTAATTACAGAGAGGAATTAGTGCCAAGAAGGAAAAAATATTGTCAAACAATTCAGCAATAATGACACTGTACTATACCCTATCTACAAAGGTAATTCCTAATAATTACAAGCTATAACAATTGATGAAACACCTGTACAACAAAAGCAACAACAACAAACTCAAGAAAATTGGCTATAGAATCTCCAAAAGCATTTCTTAGTCTGGCCAGGAAACTATGGATAAAGAAATAAATGAGATCAATGAGATAGTGGAGATACTTGAGCTTGGTATAATGACACTACAAGCAATTGCTACACTATTATCAATTCAAAGAGAAATCTATAAGTGGGCACCTACATGATAACTACAACTAAAGCACATATATCAGATAAGCAGCCAGCAGTATACTGCCAAGCTGTTAGCTACTACTCATGAGAGATGTATTCTGGAATGTCTTCACATACCACTGAAAGTTTTTCAATCATTGACAAGTTTGTTAAGAGAAAAGGGTCTTCTTAAGGACTCTCATTATACTACTATTGAGCACTGGCTCTACATCTTTGTGTTTATTGTCACATTGAGTTCTGGCTAATAGGTATTACTCATGCTGAGGTTGTGGCTGCCAGCCACAACCTGGGGCACTCCTACAGAGTGCCTTATAGCTCAACACAACTTTATGGCTCAACATAACTTTGTGGCTTACCATAGTAACTTTGTGGCTAAACACAACTTTGTGGCTCAACACAGTTTTGAAGTGTAATATAATATTATTTTGTAGTACGGTACTCTAGTAAAGTAGTACTAGTATTCTATTACATATTTATTTCAGCAACTTTACATGTTGCTTAATTCCCTTAACAATAAACCTAGATACTTTGTTTTTATATGCCTGAATAGTAGTCATGGCCTTTGCCTCTGCCTTTGCCTTTGCCTTTATCCTTGCATTGATCTCCTTTGCCTTTGCTTTTATCTGGTCGAGGAAGGGTTTACGCTGAGCTTGCTGTGCTCTTTTCTGAGCATTTTGTACCTTATACAACTGTTGCTCTACTTTTTCAACCTCCACCTCTTCACTCTGTTTCACCATTTGATATGCCTTGGAGGTATATATAACTCCTGCTTTTTGAATCTGCCTTCTGCTTTGAGACCTGCATTGAGCACTGCTGGCTTGGTCTGCTGCTCTGGTATTATCCATATGTTCCATAGCTAATGCTCCTAATAGTGCTAGGGCCAAGCCCCCTTGTAGAATGAGCTTGAGGCATTGCTGGAAGTCAGGTGGAAGATCTTTAGCATCACCAAGGAGCTCTTCACCCTGGGTTTTAAGACTTGCAATCATAGGTAGAATGCTGGCAAGTGATACAGGAACTGATATTTCATGATTGATAGGGGTAGGAGCTGCCTCGCATAGTTTTGAAAGGACAAGCTCAGGATTATATGGTATAAGGCCAGTGGCCCAGAAAGCTGATTGAACAGTAGATACCTTGAATGTTTGTTGGTGGATGGAATGAATCTGATCAAGAAATTCCACTTTGTTAAAGTCTCCACATCCCATTCGTGTCGCAGCTTCAACTGCCTCAGAATGGTAATGCTTGTATGGCTGAAAGACTACTACATCCAATGGCTGAAGGAGATGGCTTGAATGAGGTGGAAGACAAAATGCAACAATTTGATAAGTATCGCAAAAGTCAAGGAACTGCTTGGTGCAATGTGAGCTAAATCCATCAAGGAGTAGAAGCCTGTATGATCCAACTTGTCACAATGCTGAGAATCTTTGAAAATGAGCAAGCCACTTAATTGTGAAATCATCATTATTGTAGCCACTTTCAGAGGTGCCGACCAAGTAGTCATCTGGGATACTTGTTGAGGTGTACCAGGGCTGTTGGTAGATAACACCAGGCACAATAATCATAGGAGGCAAGACTGCACTGTCGCCACCATTTGTTTCACAAATACTGACAGGTTCATGCTTGGTGGAGCTTAGAAGGTATGCTTGATGATTTGGATCTCTCGTAATGATCCATTGGTCTCATCCTATTCCAATACGGAAGTCAGTTTTGTCAAAGATATACCAATCAGCCTCTTGAATATCATACTTAGCGTAAACCTCACGATATTGTTCAAACCAGGCTCAAATAGCATCTGGCTAATGAGCATTTTTTCGATCAACATCAATCGTTTGTTGCTTTTGAATAAAGTACTCTAGATGACGATTCAATAACTAAGATGCCTACTGAGCACTGACAGTAGGGACTGGTCCTGGCCCTGTATGGGTATATTGGAGTATCACATTTGCACAGCTGGACACTATTGGCTGGCAGGCACTTGTTCCTATTTTGTCAAGACAGTCGAGATACTAGCAAACTGCCAGTTCTTGATCATAAGACATCTTATGGTTTATCCTGGGTCGTTCTTGACATGATTGTCGGCTGTCCAAACATGCACAAAGTCAGGTAATAGGTATTTCATAGGTGTGAGCAACTGGGGCAATATTTGGATTCTGGTTTTTGGAAGACTGAATGAAGTCAATAGCTGCCTGGATACATATTTCGATTTCCACATAAGGCTCAACCCTCTGACTTGGGAGAATAAAGGCTGGTGTTGGTGGCATAATTTGTAGTGGGTGAAATAGTCTGCAATGTGGTCTTAAGATATTGCAAAAACCTCACTTATCCTACTGGATTTTCTTGGTTTACAAAATAATATTATATTATACTACAAAACTGTGTTGAGCTACAAAGTTGTGTTTAGCCACAAAGTTACCATGGTAAGCCACAAAGTTGTGTTGAGCTGTAAAGTTATGTTGAGCTGTCAGGCACTCTGTAGGAGTGCCCCAGGTTGTGAGCCAGTGAACATCGGCGTATTGTGACTGGCAGCCACAACCTCGACATGAGTACATAGCAATGGTTGAATAGTGACAACGATCCAAAACGAAAAATGCCAAGATTCACACTATAAGCAATCACAAGAAAGGGGGAAAAAACTCTTCTTCAACTCTTCTTCAACTCTAACTAAACTAACAGTAATAACAGGATAGATATAGGAAAACAACAATGTCCTTCAGTTCTTCCTGAACACTTTCTCTCTTAGGTGTGTTCCCCTTCCTTTCACAAAGACAAAAGCTAACAGAAAAGAAAACAGAAAGAAAAAACAAACTCTGGCTCCCTATTACCTCCATACATCTACATTTTCTGCTCACCCTTATGGCCATTCCACTTGCACAAACTTGCACACATTCCTGGTGCATTCCTGGTACATTCCTGGTGCATTCTCAGTGTCTTAATACTTTCCCAGAAAGCTAAACTGCTGCATGTGCCTGAAGTCAAAGTGTACCTGCAGTCTAAGTGCACTCCTAGTGAACAAATGAATGATCATGAACCTCAAGAGCAAACCATCATGCTTGAGCATGCCGAGCAGTATATTCCAACACTCCCACTCTGCGAGCCATACTCATCTCTCAAAAACAAGAAAATATAAAAATAAAAAAAAACTTTCGAACCAAAGAAAACATTCATATACTTGTACTTCATGCAATACTGTTAACTATTCCATATCCTTCCACCACTCTGTACTTTCATGCCACCACTCCTACTCAATGCAAGCCCATCTCTGCCCAGAACTGCTCCACCTTTTTGAGAATGAGATTTTTGGTCAGATAGTCAGCAACCATATCTCCCATATAGAGGTATTCCAGCAATATCTCCCTAGTAGCGACTTTCTCTCTGATGTAGTGCTGGTGAATTGTGATGTATTTGGTGCGGGCATGGAATTCTGAGTTGTAGGTAAGTGTGATAGCTCCCTGATTATTGAAATATATTTTCCTTGGTATTTCTGTGGGTTTGGTCTTATGCTGCAATTCAGCAATAAACCAAGATACCCATATAGCCTCTTTTGAAGCTTAGGTGAGAGCTATGTATTCAGCTTCAGTAGAGGATAGGGCAATGGTCTGTTGTCTTTTACTAGACCACGATACCGCTGACAGTATAGGTTCCTCTCCAGGTGACCTCTTTTCAGTTAGGACACACACATTCCCACCAGTACTTTTGGGAGTGTCCAGATCACCAGCCCAGTCTGCATTGCTATAAAGAATTGGATGTAACTCTCTTTTGGTAAAAACCGCCAGTCTTAATCCAAGACTAGCGGTCTTACTGACATACTGGAGTAGGTATTTTGCAGCAACCAGGTGGTAGGTCTTCGGTCCATTATTGAACCTGCTCAGTGCTCCTACTGCATATGCAACATCTGGACAGGTATATAGTATGAGCTACATCTGACCACCAATCATACTCCGGTATTCTAGTTCATCAACTACTTCCTCCTCGGTATCTTGGAATTTGGTTCCTGGATTTAGTGGGGTGGACACCAGGTAGCCTCAGTGAAATTAAAGCAAGCTGGGATTTTCTTAATATGGGTGTATTGGTTAAAGGTAATCTGACCAGGTTTTTGAACAATTTCAATGCTGAGGAAAAAGTGAGCCTTTCCCAGATCTGTGACCAGGAACTGTTTTGCAAGCTGACTCTTAACTTCATCTACCATTTCTCTTAGTCCAATCCATAGAACATCGTCCACCCAAATTAGCACCCAATAATATTCATAGCTAGTCTCATCCACTTTCAAATATACTGCATGATCCTCCTGACTTCTCTTAAACCTACATGTTCCAACCAAATACTTGTCCCACTCTTGATTACAAATTCTCCCTGACTGCTTCAGTCCATACAACCCTTTCAGCAATTTGCAGACTTTTCTACCATCCTTTATTTCCACCACCAAACCCTCCAGAATTTCTATGTATATTTCTTCCTCCAATTTTCCAAGTAGGTATGGAGTCTGAATATCAGTCTGATCGATTTCATAACCCCGGGCAGCAGCTAGGCAGAGGATAATATGGAGGGATGTGAGTTTAACAACAGGAGCAAAGGTTTCCAGATAATCAATTCCATAGTACTGAGTAAATCCTTTTACAATCAAGCAAGCCTTATATCACACTACTTCACCTCCAGCACCTTGCTTCAACCTAAATACCCACCTGCATTTTACCAGTACTTGTCCTTTGGGTAAATCTACAATTTCCCAAGTCTGGTTATCAGTGATTGATTTTAGCTCCACATCAATAGCAGTGTTCCACTCTGATACCATGGTTGAGTTAATTGCTTCAGTATAGGAGGAGGGCTCATCAGGGTCGGAGGATGCAGTAGCAAGAAATGCTTTATAGTGGAAGCAGGTAGAGGTAAATTTCCCAGCATTTTGTTGACGAAGTCTGGAAGAAGCAAGAGTTGGAGTAGCTGGTATATTATAAAGTTGGGATACTCTAGGTCTTAGTGGAGTTTCTGGTAAAGGTGGAGTTACTGAATGTGGCATAATTTCTGGCCTATCTGCCTTAATTTCTAGTAGTGCAATTGGTACCTCTATACCCTGATTGTTCTTAATATTTTCCTCATCAGATTCTGAGCTATACTCAAGTACTTCAGGTTCTTCAATATCATTACTAGTCTCCACTCTTTTCACTTCTGAATTTTCCATAACCCAGATATCCTGAACAACCAAAGTTTTTCTTCCAACCAAAACTCAATATTGATTTGTTCCTTCATATTCAACTACTTGACACTCCTCTCTATCTTTCTACCACTTAGTGCACCTGACTTTCGGTATATGATGGAAGGCTAAGGTACCAAAAGGAATAAGATGAGATAGGTTAGGTCATTGATTGGTCCAAAGTTGGTAGGATGTAGAGGTTTTACTACTGGTCAGGCTTCTGTTTTTCAAGTAAACAGTGGTGTGGATTGCTTCTGCCCATAACTCATCTGACAACATATTATCAAATATCATAGCCTTCACTCAGCCTAAGAGTGTCTGGTTAGCTTGTTCACTAACTACATTTTGCTCTGGTGAGTATGGAGCAGTTTTCTCATGTAAAATCCCACAATCTCGAAGAAACTTAGCAAACTGATGACTAGTGTATTCTCCTCCATTATCACTTCTGAAAGCCTTGATTTTGCGGTTGTGATAATTTTCAACCAGTGCCTTATATTCCTTAAATTTGGAAAATGTCTTGGACTTCTGGGGGAGAGTATAGACTATAGTATACTGAGTATAGTCATCAATGAATAGGAGAAAATAGCAAGTACCTCCAATTGAGTGTATTTTCATAAGACCAACAATATCAGTATGAATAAGCTCAAGTGGAGCTGTTGTGGTACAGGTAGCAGGGAAATGATTTGGTATACAGGTTTGCTTTGCCATAATGCAACCAATACAGGTAGGATCGGTATGACTTCTATCGATTGTCATTTCTGGATGATCTCGGGCAAGTCTTTTGACATTATCAAAGCTGATATGTCCTAGGCGACAATGCTAGTCCATAAGGATTCCATGCTTAGTGGCAATACTAGCTGGCTTGGCCTTGAAATTCTCAGTCTGTAGAATATAGGCATTATGCTTGAGTCTCCCGATACCATAAATCCTTTTTTCATGCTTAATACTAACAGTATTTTCAGTAAAGTTAACTACTCCTCTGGCAGCTTGGATACACCAGAGAGAAACTAGACCACTTCTACCCATCTCTGGAACATATAAAACTCTTTTTAATATCACCAGATTTTTAACCCTATCAATAACAAGACTCAACAGTATATTGCCTTCTCCCTCGGTAATCATGGTAGCTCCATTTGCAACATAGATCAGAGTCTGAACAGGTGTGATAGTTTGGAACTGTGTGTGATCAGATGTCATATGGTGAGTTGCACTGGAATCTAAAACCCACTTTGACTGTGAAATCTGTGCTGATTTTTCATCTATCGTAGTTTATGCTTTAGCTGACTCTGTTTTTTCCACACTAGCAGTTGCACAGTTGGCACTCTGGCCAGAACCTGCATGTTGGCCTCCTCTGCCTGGGCCCCAACCAGGTTTTCTCTGAGTATGCTTCTTTGCCAGACATTTATTTGCCCAATGTCCTGTCTCCTTGTAGAAGAAATAATTATCTTTCCCCACATGCTGTTGCTTATCCTTCTCTTTACTGAATCCACCTCTTCCATTTCTTTTACTGTGACCCTGATGACTAGTATAGAAAGCATTTGTAGCTTCTAGCTCAACAGTACCCTGAGTCAACTGCTGGTGCTCAAGAATTAACCAGTCACATATGGTATTGTATTTGGTCTCATCATAATCAGAGTTGTTGCAAATGGAGGTATAGAAAGGATGATAGGAGGATGGTAGTTTCAACAAAAAAAGGTACTTCTTATCCTTCTCATCTTGGACTTTGCCAGCTGCAGCTAACTGATGGAATAGTTTTTTGAGACTAGAAATATAATCAACAAGGTTATTATCATGATTCTCTACCTTGGACAACTCTTCATGCAAGAACTAAATCCTAGCCTGGTCCTTTCCACCATAGCACTTCTCTAGCTTTTTTCAAAGCTCTATGAGGTCTGTCTCCTCTGTATACAGCTCACGATGAGCACTATCAAGCAGCCTGCCCAGTATAGCAGGGGCCTTGCAAGCCTTTTCTCCCCAGAGTGTTTGAGCATCACTACTCTCTACAGGACATTCTATCTTCCCAAAAATAATCTCCCAGTACACCTTCGCGAGGATATTGATGATGGCAAGTCTCCACTCATGATAATTTGCTGCCTTAGTGAGAGGCTTGATTCCTATTGAAGCGAGAATGTTCACTTCCTGACCGGTACTTTTTGACGTCCTGTAATCAAACCATGAAATCACAGTGATAAGGATCGTATCATGAAACTATGGCGATAAGGGTGGATCATATTCTTTGTGCAATGGACTTTGTCAGTATAGGCTCATAACCTATTACATGGCAATAGTCGAATAGTGACAATGATCCAAAATGAAAAATGCCAAGATTCACACTATAAGTGATCACAAGAAAGGGGAGAAAAACTCTTCTTCAACTCAATGACTACTCTAACTAAACTAACAGTAATGATAGGATAGATATAGGAAAACAACAATATCCTCCAGTTCTTCCTGAACACTTTCTCTCTTAGGTGTATCCCCCTTCCTTTCGTGAACACAAAAGCTAACTGAAAAGGAAACACAAAGGAAAGACAAACTCTGGCTCTCTATTGACTCCATACATCCACCTTTCCCACTCGCCCTTATGGCCATTCCGCTTGCACAAAGTCACACACATTCCTGTTGCATTCCCAGTGTATTCTCAGTGCCTTAATGCTTTCCCAGAAAGCTAAACTGCCATGTGCGCCCGAAGCCAAAGTGTGCCTGCTGCCTAAGTGTGCTCCTGGCAAACAAACAAATGATCATGAACCCCAAGAGCAAACCATCATGCTCGAGCATGCCGAGCAGTATATTCCAACAATAGGTAGCACAGGAGTGATTCCAACACTTTCCTGAAACTATTAGTCAGCTATTTAAAGATGTTTTGGATGCAATAAATGTGCTAATACCAGAGTTTATCCAGATTCCAATAGTAAGTAATACAGACCTTGATGTTATACTACCAGAGATTTTAACAAATCCAAATTTCCTCTCCTGTTTTCAGAATTGTATTAGAGTAATTGATAGGGCTCTGATTTCATTAAATATATCTGCAGTAGGTATACTAGCTAATAGAATAAGGAAGGGCTTTACTGTCTAAAATGAAGTTGTTGCCTGCTGTTTTGACTGCAAGATTCTATTTGTTTTATTAGGATAGAAGGGATCAGCTCTTGACTCATAAGTCCTAGCTGATGCCTGTGATAAAGGCTTTCAAATTCTAAGTAGAAAATTCTACTTAACAGATGCTGGATACTGAATATCACCTGAATACCTTACACTCTACTGGAGTATTTGCTATGATTTAAGAGAGCAAACAATTAGGAATCAGGTATAAGTCTCCTTTATAATAATCTTTCTAAGTTTATAGTCTTAATACTAACTCTATATTAATTTCCAAATAACCACAAAATACTAAAGAGTTATTTAATCTCTGCCATACTTCTGTAAGGAATTGCATTGAGAGGACTCTTAGTATTCACAAAACAAGATTTAAGATACTAAAGCAAGCATCCAATTATAGTTCAGTCACCACAGTAGCAATTTTTAATGGAGTATATTGCTTGCATAATATAATCGCCCTTGATGCTATCTCAGCCTCTAAGTATGAACGGATTCTTAGCAAAGTCAAGTGAGTACATCAAGAGGTAGCTGCTCAAGTTATGTAACTGGTCTTAAATTCCATATAGTGAAAAAAAGTTGGAGAAGAGCTGAGAGATAAAATTGCTGCAGATATGTAGGAGAGTTATCAGAGAATTATGGAGGAGAGGAGATTTGAGCAAGAATAATTCCAAAAAAATATAAACTTGACTAGTACTATGTATACTTTTAATATAAAAAAAATATACCTGACTTGTTCTAGAAGTTTATGAGTTGATAGCATCCTTTATTCACTCAACCTTGAAATTCTTAAGAAGAACTATGAATATAACACACTCAATTAGACTCTCCTTAAATATAGATATTACTACCTTTACCTCTGCCATTGTAAGTTCTCCTAAAGTATACATTAAATTAACTACTTCTAAATACTCAACATAGGGTCTAAATTCCACAGGAACATTTGTTACCTTTGGGGATTTAAATCCTTCTTGATTTGTATTACTATTTACTTTTGATGATCCACTATCACTCTCATGGATACTCTGAGCATGCTTACTATGTCTCCTTGCTAATATATCATTAATTAACTCTATCATACCCTGTTTTACCTTACCAGCCATTCCTGTAATTTTTTCTAACTCCTGATTTGCTAATTGAGAGGAAGTTGAGGCTATTTTTGATCTCTTTGAAGTAGTTATTACAGTTTGGAGTTGATCTAAATAAGTTGAGTCAAGTACCTAGCTATTATCTTTAACCTCATAAGGTGCATCAGATCCTGATCACTGACTAGCATACTCTGTTCCATCCTCATTGGTATCTCAATAGTCTCCACTATCTCTATCATATTTACTATTTCCCTCAGTACCATTACTCCCACTATCAACCCCAGTACCAACACTACTAATACCATCAATACTTCCAATACTACCAATACTAATACCATTAGTATACCAATACTAACAATTCCAACATTATCTCTACTACAACCATTATCACTAACTCCATCAACTCCACTAATTCTATCAACTCACTACCTCTACCATCTCTACCTCTACTACCTCTACCACCTCTACCTATTCCATCCCTTCTATCAGCTCCACAATCTCTAATATCTCTACCATATCCACCATGTCTATCATTTTCATTTTTGAAACTATTCATCCTTCCACTATTCTTCCTACTTCCTCCCCTACTGGATTGTCCAATATTTGCATATCTTTCCCTATAGTAAGATATTTCCCCTTCAAACCAGTCAAGATTAGGTTACAATCTCAAATTGCTGGATGCATCCTAACTATCCTGAGTGGTTTGATAGCTACGCTGACTGCCTCTTCTCGGTAATTGAGAGAATGCTGGAGTTACTGTATCTAGTCCTGTAGCAGTTATATTGTAAAAGATTTCATCTAGTACTTCATAGTTATCTAGTGCTTTCTGTCTAAATGTCATTGCACCTAGGTAGTTCTACATATTTTTAAAGGTTAGTTCTCGTAAGGTAGAAGCAAAAGTCTTTTTTCTTACTTTGTTGGGTGCTCATACCTTTATATAATCATTCCATATGGTATCAGTAGCAGTTATAACTTCATTGCTATTATTCCAACCAAAGCCACAAGAGTTCAGAAGGTGGTTGAATATTTTCCTATTTTTTTTCTACTAATATCTGCATTAGTATACTTGCTCCATAGCATCAAATATTTACTTCAGGGAATGATTCTTACAGTAGCTGATTGGGATATAATTTATCCAATTGTCAGGCTCCCTTCTTTACTTTTTTTTTGAACTCAGGAAGTATTCCAACCAAACATCTTTCTTGAAGCCATTATCCAGTTCTCTACCCTTGTGGCATCGGCAAAGCATAGATGTGATTAGGATTTTGTTGGCTATTGTAGTCCATAAGGCTTTCACTAGTTGTATGGATATGTTGGAAGTCATCATAATTTATTTTAAGTTTGTGAATATAGATTGTTGAATTTTGATGAGTTTCTTGCAGGTGTACAGGTAAGGAAGTATTTTTGTTTACTCAAAAGTGGGGTGTTTCTTTATTATTATTACATAATCTGACTTTATACCAACAAAAAAACATGCCAAGAAATACTGGCATTTCAAATTGTGATTTTTAATTCTGCATATATAGAATTTCAAATTTTCAGTGTGCCATACACCTCAGAATTTGAGATTACAATTTGAGATGGCCAAAATTTGAAATTGTGGCAAGCCAATCACCCCCTAAGAAAATTGAAGTAAAACAGATGGAACTGAACAACTTTCTCTCTAGCAAACACCTGCAATCACAAGACTTATCTTCTCCTATTTCAGACTCCGAGTATGCTGGTCAGCCTGACTTTCATGAATTAGACTTAACCCACTCTGATGAGGACACTGGGTAAGCCTACCCCATGTTTCTACTTTCACTTGAAAGAACACTCTTCGTATTATCTCCCAATTCCTATAGGACTCGGACATAATTAATTAACTCTTTATAGCACAGACTAAGTCCTTCCAATATCTGATCCCAATGCGATCGCAAGCCCCATAACAGCTACTCCCCATTCGAGCACCAAGACACCTCCCAGTTCTCACTAGTTCATACATCACTGGCCCAACCCCATTCTAAGAGACATGAGAATACCTGTCCAGTACCAGGTCCAAGCTTACAGACTCAGAGGTATAATGTATAGGGGGGTTATTATTTGAGTGTGTTATTGGGATGTTATATGGGTATGTGAGCAAGAGGAGAGGGTAGTTCTTGAGGTTTTAGGCATTATTGTTGTACAATATTTCTCTATCTTGTAAACCCCACAGGGATAGCAAGCATTTGTTATTTATCTGCTAGCCTTTGATGGAGTCACCAGTTTTAAACTCTGGTTCAAAGCATTTTGTAAGTCAGCGCTCATTGTGCCGGATGCCTTGTGGTGTTGGGAAATATTGCAGTTGACTGAGAAGGTTGCAACTAAGTATGAGTGCTCTAACCCAACTTGCTTAAGTGCTACCCTCCTTCTCGCTTCACCGGGTGCTCGCAACATAGGGAAAGATTGTAGTGAATTCCAACAGATATGGAACGTCCATCCTGTTGGAAATAATCTAGTTAGACTGTTCACTGTATACTATAAATCTAAGTGGTATCGACCACCCATAACGATTACCTTGAACCCCGCCTAACTACCAAGCAATCTTTCACCGACAACAATCGGCGACTACTTAGTCTTGCACTAGTGCACAGACTATTCAATGGTGGGGGAAATATATCAGGGTATTCGGAAAAGGGGTCGGATATGGAAAGAGGGGGAACGGCTACGAGGTGGAGTGTTTGTCAGCTAGGTGTGAGAAATCTGGAGATATAAGGGTCATGTCTGCCGCAACTGCGTTTACAGTCTTTGTCCGTCATAGTTGGTTTTTTGTCTCTCCTTATTAGCCGACTGCCCGTCTCCGTCTGTCATTGTTCATCTGCTGTTATCTGTTTCTCTTTTTTTTTTACTCTTTATTTGTCCGCTTTGTCAGAACTTGTGCTGTTTTATACATATCTTATTACTTGACGTCACGACCTCCGGACCAATTCCGCTGTACATAAACCTGGTTGCTTAAAACATCAAACAACCATAGCAACAGCTTCTCCGTGTGAGGGACAGTGAGATCTGGAATGATAATGTTCTGTGGGAAATTAAGATCCTCATAGTAATCAATCGGAACCTCAAGGTAAGGGCGAAGCTTGGTGCAGAATTCATTTTAAGGTTTTTTCGGTGGTTGCTTTTTTAATTTTACTTTCTTGCTTCCCCACTTTTCATATTTAAAACAGCACTAAACAAACATTTCGACCCAAACCAGCAAACTTATCACCTACCCAACTAAGGAACTATAGAAGAAAGTCTGCCTCTTTGCTTGCCCAGAGATCCTCCTTCACGAGGGTCGCCGGGGAGACTTATTGGCGAGGAAGAGCAACTCAGCGGATCCCGAGGTGTTGCTGGCGAACTTTTCTCTCGCGATTGAATGTGGAGGTTCTCTTGTACGAGACCGCTGTTTGGTTGTGATAACCCAGGTTCGAAAAGGGGGGGGGGCATGGATCCCGCCCCGAAAAGCGAGGCCCTTGAAAGATAATCCTGAGTGAGACCAGGTAGAGTGGGCAGCCTCTGGAGGTGCAAGGGTAATAGCACGTTGAGGGAGAGTAGGAATAAGAGGATAAGAAATAGCACGAACTGGGTGGCCGTGAGTCTGTCCTACTGTTCGTTTTACCTGACCCGAGCCAGTGGTGCCATTGGAGACGGTACCGTTGTTGTTCCCTGAGGAACTACATGCCATGTTGTTGATATTTTTAAGACCCGCAGGGCCGCCCGTATTAAAGCCAATAGTTACCCGTGTGGAACCCTTTGGATTGACCACCCCTAGCGCTTTGGGAGAGAATTAAAAACCCACCGCGGGGTTTCTCAGGGTGGGTTCTGTCTGGCAGGTCTCAAAGTAAGCGATGCAACGCTGGGTTCCCGTGCATTCTCTTTGACCAAGCAGGTGCAGGCGCAATGTCCAACTTCAGAATGCTATGCTGTAGTAGCTGAAATGATAGGCCCGAGATAGGGGAACCAGTTTCTTTTGGCTTCGCTTTAGCTTCCCCGGGAGCTGAAATCAAAACCTCCAGCACGGTGCGCATATCATCTACTTGCGTTTGAATAGTAGGATACTCATATGCTCCTCATAGTGGAGACTGGATCGGGGTAGTTAAGGCACTCGACACCTGAAATTGTGCCTCGGTGATCATTCTATGAGACACGAGAGAGAATGATTTGGACCTCCGCTACCGGTAGAATACAAGGCATCGATATCTGAATCCATTAGTAACAGATTACCGGTAGGAGGAGCTGAGTTTAAGCCTGTAGTAATAGTGGCAGGTTTTAAATCTGGTGAAGCTGCCGGGCCCAAGTAGTCGTAATCGAGATCGAACATTGAGATCCCGCTAGAACAGTGGGCCGGAAGCTGGTGGGCCAAGGTGAAAGGTACAACTCTTGGAGAGCTCCTGGCAACAACAAATTGGTAGTAGAAAGATCAATCAGATCGCCAGTCGTCGGAGATGTCGTAGTCTTGGTTTCCGACATATGACGTGCAGGGATAGCGACGGCGTCTATCCAAGCAAAAACACTGTTGTTTTCTTCAACGCTCTGCGCCTCTTCTCCACCATGAGAAACCGGAGGTTGCGGCATGAAACGAGATGCGTTGAGATGCGAATACAAAAGGCATCATTTCTTTTTCCACTCCTTCCATCAACTGATCTTCGTCGACCATCCAAGAACTCATAAGAGTTGTTCCGTGACTGCTGTTTTTCAAACTCCTAGAAGTATTTCCTTTTATACAAGATCCTAGTCTCCTGGCGTAAGGTAGCTCGATCGTGCATCCGGCCCATCGGCAGCCACATCGTAAACCCCGTTGAGAGAGTCCAAATTGTCCTCAAATTCCATCTTAGAATCGTTCATGGTAAACTCATACACAGTCCTTGTTGTCTCAGAACCTCTCTTTGGGCTTTAGATTGCCCACAATGCGTTAAATTAATATCTCATGCAATTGACTTCCTCTGGAGACATCAGATCAGTCGAGGACAGTTCATTTCATGACAACCTACAGAAATGAATTAGTAATGGACCAAAGTTGTCGAAGGGACGTGGCATGTGTGAGTGATACTAACAAAGAGAAAAAGATTTAGATAGTAAGTGGTAGACCCAAAGTTCCGGATGTCGATGGGAAAAGTAGAAAGAATTGCCGATTACAAATAAAAAAACCCTTTTCTAAAAGGGAGACTGAGGAACCGTGACCTTCAGGAACTTCAAACCCGCGACTAGGAGCTAGAAAAAACAACGGAAGAAGAGTGGAGAAGATGGGGGCGTTAGTGGTGGTCTTGCGGCAGACGTTATTGGAACCATAGTTTTGAAAAGTGTTCTTTGAACTCAATGGCGATTTACGAGGTGCATAAACAATGAGGCTCGAAACGAACAAACAATTGGTAATTATCGGTTGTCTTTGATACCACCGCTTCTGGTAAGACCAGAGAGTCCTCTGTAGAATTGACCACCCTGTAAAGAACAAAGGTTGTTTTAATAAAAATACAGATCTACGATTAAAGGAGTACAATAACGATTTCTCGAATGAGACGTCCTCCCACCCCTATGTGGAAGAGTCTGTGAAAGAGGTGCACTTCCAAACAGCGTGTTAGAATGTGAACGCTGTGCATCAAACGGATAACTACCTCCGCGACCCAACCAGAGTTGGCTTTCTACACCAGCGGGTCTACGATGACATCCTCATCAGTTTGTCAGTCGAAGACCGCGACCTTGGTCACGGAATCAAGGAGACGGGCTCCCCTTCTCTTTCAAATAGTTTTGAAGACGGAGGAGACTCTAACTACTCCTGTACGAACAATTGTCTAAAGGAGTGACCAAACCCACCATTTTGACCTTGAGTTTTACCATACTATTAGTCACACTTAAATGTGTTGAAGATTA